>JBBPKN010000446.1:0-40198 GCA_038089275.1 Pulveroboletus cf. rosaemariae
CAAACCATTCCAATGCCATGCCCTTAAGGTAGGACTGAGCATAAGTGACCTTGGCTCAGTCATTGGCAAAGGCTTTGGGACAATCCTGGAAATTTAATTCACATTGCACCAGAAAAATGCAGAGCTTCTGGGGATTAGTTCCTTCAAACTGGTCTGGTTCCTGTACTTTGGTATGCTGCAATGTTTCAGGGGTATAACAGGAAGAGTGAGCTAATCCATGAATGGCACTAGCAAGATCAGTAATAGTGTCATGGTGAATGGGAATAGGTTCCAGGTCTGGAAAAGATTCAGGGTCATTCTCTGGAATATTGGAATACCCATCAGAGAGTTCATCTTTGGATTCATCTGGTACTCCTGGCTGGGCACCACAGTTGTCAGGGGTGTGGGAAGGTTGAGGAGCCTTGAAACCATCAGAGGCTTCATCAACTGGAGCACTAGGTTTGAATGAGTGAAAGGGAGCAGGAGCCTGTGAGGCTGAGCCTGGTGCATGGTGAGCAGAGAAACTCTTGAACTGATCTAGGACAGTGCAAGAGCAAGCTCTGGTTACATGGATAGACATGATAGCAGTACCAGCACAAGCAGGAGTTTGAATATACTGTTATAAACATTGTGACATACTCCAGGGGTACTCTGGATAACTCTGGAGTGGATGGGGCTTGGCTTCACCTTATGTGATGTGCCCTTATGCTAGTACTGAGTGCCCCGATTTACAGAGGGGTCAGAAACTATTGGAGATCTGGGATAGGCCATAGGGCTTTTTTCCAACAAGAAGTACAATATCAAGTTATGGAGTAAGTTAAGGGACTTAGGGTAGGGTATGATGTCAAGTTGTGAGGCAGAAGGGATCTGGGGAGATTGTAACATCATGTTATAGTTGATATTCAAACTGAAGTACAAGATACAGAACTACAGTACTTATATCTCAGGAAGGCAGATTATCTAAGGAGGGAACAGAGATATGAAAGGAGTTGTCTCATAAGTAAAGCAGGTGCCAATGCATCCTGGATATGAATGGAGATGTCAGAGAAGACAACATT
This sequence comes from Pulveroboletus cf. rosaemariae, assembly GCA_038089275.1. NCBI lineage: Eukaryota > Fungi > Basidiomycota > Agaricomycetes > Boletales > Boletaceae > Pulveroboletus > Pulveroboletus cf. rosaemariae. The sequence goes on from JBBPKN010000446.1 coordinate 1,038, forward strand.
GAATAATGTCAAACTAAAACTAAGTAATGACAGGGAGAAGCACAGCACAAAGGAACAGGAACAGAAAGTGAGGTCAGAGGAACAACAGAGTTGTATTGGAATGGTATGGAGTTAGCATAGGTAAAGTTGTAATCAATCATTAGGTAGGAAAAGACAGAGGTAAAGGGAACTAGAAAACATGCAGCTTAAATCATGAAAGCAACTGGAATTACACCAGAGACATAGCAGAGTTGATCCATTGGCATGGAATGTAACACATGTGGCCTGGCTTGCCATACTTGAAACATGTGCAGACTTTGTACCATCACTTGCCAATCAATCTTTATTGGTGCTTCATGTTCAGGCTAAGTGCCTGTCACTGTAAATCATGGTTGGTTTGGTTGGGGGGGAGAAAAGTGTGGTTGATAAGAAGTGTTAGGAGAATATTGGGGAGGCAGATAACAAGGAGAGAAATGTGGGGCCAATCATTCTATGGCCATATGCTTGAATGTGTGACCAATAGTTTGACACTGTTTCTGGAAAAGGACATAATTTTCCTTTATCCCCTGCATATAGGCCTGCTGATAGATTCAATACTGCACTTGTTTCCTTATCAACTTTAATGTATGATTATCACTGATCTCCATATCCCTTCTGAGAACCTTGAAGTCCTGCAAATATTTGTCAATAGACAAATTATGCCTTAGCCCTTCTAACTTCTTTAAGGCCTTGTGAGTGAGCTTATCAATGTGAAAATAATTCCTCAGCTTAATGATTATTTCTTGAAAATCTGGCCAAGCTACCAGATCTATTGCTTCTCTTGATCCATCTGCTGCCAATCTATACTCCATCTCTCCATCTCTAAACTTCTCCAATGTTATTTGAGCAAAACCTTCCACTCTTTCTTCTAACCTTGATAATATAGCTGCTATTACTTCCTAATTATTGCTCCATTGCTGTTCATCAACCCATACTGAGAGTGATGCATACCACTTCCACCACTTCTTCTTATCTCCATTCCATTTCCCTGGATCTGCTATTTTCTTGGACCCTTCCTTCTTTGTCAATTCTTTTACCAGTAGCCTGATCCAGTCTCCAGTCTCCCCACTCATATTGGTTCCAGTCATAGTAGGGATCAATTGCCAGGAGTGGAGGGGGCACTGGTATGGGGTTGGCATATATCAGGGTTGGGGAACTGGGTCTGGGATAGGTTGCTACTGTAAGAGGATTGAACTGAGCTTAGTTGACTCAGATTCATTTAACAAGCTTGTGTATGGGTTGAAGTTTGACAGTTTGAGTTATGGTCTAAGGAAGTTGTGAAACTGTTTTTAATGAAGCCAAAGGTCTGAGTGAATGGATATAATTTGATACAGCTATCTTTTAATCTCTTCCTTTCTTAGCAATGAAGTCTTTTCTAGTTTGCTCATTAAATATGTCAAATCTGCACTGAAAACTCTGTCTGCCAAATTCATTGTCCTCAAATCCTAAAACTGCCTCAAATATAAAGTCTTTCAATTGCTTCTCATATTCCCATGAATACTCTTTCTTCATTAAAAAATATTTTGTGATTTGTGCCCTTGACTAGTAACAATAGTCTTGAGCAAGTGTTGCACTGGCAATGCTGGACATTGTACAGGCAAGCAATATACCCTAATCAAGGGCAATAATGTCAATGTCAGTATAAATGAGAGTAAAGCAAAAAGATGTATATGAGTAAACACAAGTACTAGATGTTACAAGTGCTCAAGACTGGGGCTTGAGATGTGCTAGAGCTATAGTATTTATACAGTTAAGAAAGATGCACAAACCAAGACCCTGATGGGAAGTGATGCTTCTAAAATAAAAGAACATGGAAATAAAATGCAGGCTGAAAATATGAGGCTAACCCTATGCCCTGGGTCTAGACCTGTCATGTGACCCATCACATGCCTTGATAAGATAATAGATTAGATAACCACATGGCCAAGATAAGATAAAGTCACATAATAAAATTTTGAAAAAGTGAACTATAACAATATATCCCCATACTATAAGATTTTCTCCACCATACTTGACTATTTCTCATATCTCTCTCTCAATTAACCTCTGCCCCACCTTCTTTCATATCCATTGCCTCCTATCTGACCCAATTCTATTGATTTTGGTCTTATCTGACCAGATTATCCTCTTTTAGTCCTCTATAGTCCACTTCTTGTACTTTAAAGCAAAGATCAACCACTTCTTTCTATACATTGCATTAAGCAATGGTTTTTCTTCTTTACCACAGTTTTAAATGAGTTTTTTTCTTGAGGATCCTTTAAACAGTATCTGAGAAGACTGGATGGGAAATAATGGCATTGATGTTTTTGATTGCCTCAACAGCATTGGTAGTCTTGCCAGTTCTAATTTGTATAATAATAGAGTAAGTAAAGATAGTAGAAAGCTTTAAGAGATAACCAGAGATTGGAATATTCCAATTTGAAAGGAGATTCCAAAGCACTTTTAATATAGTGGACTAACTAAAATCAAGTCTAAAGAAGATATGATGAGTAAAGTGACCATAAAAGGCCAAAGAAAGGATGTTTTCCTTTTAAGCAACAGAGGTAGGATATATAATAAATAATGCAAAAAATAGTGCTGTAGCACTGTTTGTATAGCTTTAAAATAATGTATTTCCATAACAGCAGTGCCATAGTAATTATCTATCAAGGATCTCATATTATAACAACTGATTAACATTAGATTCTGATTTTTCTAATATTTACTTGCAAAAATGAATAAATGGGTCTCTGATTTGAATAGACTATATTTCCATGGTTACTAATCCAAATCACATAATTTCTTTTGTATCAGATAGCCCTGATCAAATACTTTCTTTTATACACTGAGACTTTGGCCTTGTTTGTTTTTGCCCTCAAGTTATTCAACAAACAGTTCAAAAGTACCAAATATTTACTCAATTTTGCAAGTCACTATATATAAAAAGCTGCCTGAGTAGTAAGTTACCTCAAACTTACTCACTTATAATCTAGTTTTCAAGACTTTTAGACTTCCTGATGTTATATATTCTCATGGGCTCTATATAAGCATTTTCTTTTATCTAGTCTTAGTTTAAAGTTAGTTCCTCAACTTTCTATATGTTTTTCCTTCTTTGTCTAGTTACTAGCATCTAGAAGTTATTATTGTAACATTTTCATGATGTTGCTGTTTCAATTTGACTATATCTCCACAGGCTTTATTCCAAATCATGTGACTTGAGGAGCAATATTGTAGCCAAGAGCATGTACTATTTATAACTTCCACAAAGCTAAGCTTGATTTCCATGCCATATGGCAGTATATGTCATTTACTGCCATTTAAGTTAATATGAAAAGGGTTTTTGAAGTCATTGTGGCACTATGTACCTTTACCCATACCACACTATTATATCACCACTCCTGCTTTACATTAGAAATTTTACAAAAATCTAATTTGAGCTTATTATGGCTATTTTGACATATTACAACTCATTATAGCTTATTACCCAGAGCTGAGCATGCTAAGCAAGTCATGATAAGTCAAAATAGTCATAATAAGCTAAATTATATCTCTGTAAAATTCCTGATGTAGAGCAATCTCAGATAAACACCTAACAAATAGCAAAGATACTGTCTTTAACTTAGTTGGAACTTATTTAGCCTACATAACTTATTCCAATGCAATGTGTCTAGTTATCCAAAAACATTTAAGTGTCTGTCTATGGTACTCTACGACCATAATGAAATAAGTCATTTGAGACAAACAAGCTAAATACATACGGAATTAGCTGAACAAGACACTTGTCATTTCACATCGCGAACATGCTGCCCCCGTTCGCAGTTCGCTATATTTTGGATTGCTGGTAATTTTTTTCACATTTGCGCCAGCGTTATGTACGCGCGATTAGAAGTAAACTACATGCTCTCGCCACTATGTTGACTCGGCACTGGCGCATAGTGGGACCCGCTGTCCCACATCCAGGATCGTCTGCCTCTTGAGGTTGATTGACCTCTTTGACAAGGCGGGGTGACTGGAGTCTGTAGTCTCGACCAATCGTACGCTTTTATTCTGCTCCAAGACTGACTCAATGTTGCTTGTGAGTCGAGTGGCAACCTGGGCTCGTCAACCACGTCCCAGGGCAGAAAACTCCTAGTTTGACCAATCTCGACTGACCGAACTTGGGGCCTAGATTCAAGCTTGGCTCAATTCAGGATACGATAGACCCTATCGTGCGTCTTTCATGCATTCGTATGTGAGAATCTAGAAGGACTGAATAATCTTGTATTCTGCACAGCTAAGACGCTCCCTTCGCAAAAATATCTTCGCCTCTTCCCTTATTCAGAACTTGTAGTATGCCGGCGTGTTGCTATATAACAGATGCATTAACTGGGCAGGGTACCTTTCACCTTTCCACACAGCCTCCTCAGCAATCTTTCGCACTCTCTGTATCGCCTCCGGAGTGAGCTTAACATGGGCGGCTGCCAGATTCTCTTCGAGATACTGCACACACAAGTTCCTCAGTTATCATGCAAAACGCGATGATCCCAACGTTGCACCCACCTTGATCTTTTTAGTTCCAGGAATGGGGATGACGTCTTCGCCCTGTGCAAGGAGCCACGCGAGCGCTACTTGTCCCGCCGTCGCATTGTGTGCTTTTCCGATGTCTTCCAGTTCTTCTGCCAGCTTCAAGATCCTGGGAAAGTTTTCCTTCGAGTACCTGCACATTTGTTATACGAATCGAAGAACCATCCTCTCCTGAGCATGTTCTTGAACCCAACACAGTGCCGTGAGAACTCACCTAGGAACGGACCGTCTGAAATCCCCTTCCTCGAAATCATCGGGAGATTTCTATTGATATTAATCTCCGATCAGTTATTTCCACCGTCATAAAAGGCTCCGATATCAGGAGGGGAAGCCAATATTGCGGTATCGTGGCAAATTTTTATCATACTCATATATCTGCCTGTCAACAAACCCCGTCCGAGCGGTGAGTAAGCAATGATCTTGATGCCCAACTCTCTTGCAGTGTTGAGTGCATCGTTCTTCTCAAGGCCTAACTCAAACGGCGAGTACTCGAGCTGGACTGCGGCAATTGGGTGAACGGCACTTGCACGACGGAGAGTATCGGCACTGCATTCCGAAAGACCGAGGTATCTGACCTTGCCTTGCCTGTGTGGGGTAAGGTTGAGAATACCTCGGCTGTAGGATAGATATTACACACTCGACGAGCTTGGCCATGGCACCAATGGTCATCTGCATGCAGGGATGAAGGAAAAGTAATATTAGCAGTTTGTGTTAACTGCATGTATTACATGGTTACTTACTTTGATAGGGATCTCAGGGTCAGGAATGTTTGTCCAAGTATTAGCCCTACCCTTTACCCTCACGAGGACGCATCGAATGAGCAGAGAAGAGTGAGACTTGCCGGTGAAGATAGAAGAGATCTATATGGGTCACCCCCAAACGCTGGAGAGATTGGCTGAACGACTGCTCCACGTTCTGGGGAGATCCATCCACGCCATTCTTCATTGATCTGTCGCGGACGATACCACACTTGGTAGCAAGGAAGATCTGGTCACGTTTACCAGTCCGCTTGAACCTGAGCAGTAAGAGCCATGTGAAATGCGGTTAGCTCCTAGAGCTGGGACAGATACGCCAGCTATAGGGATGCACCCACCATTTTCCAATCAGTTCCTTGCTGTTACCATAGATATTGGCCGTGTCCCAGAACGTGCAGCCGTTTTGGAAAGCGGCGTCGAGGACCTGGAGATGATCATGTCGACCGAGGTGAGTACCACAGCAGGAAGCGTCGACGTGTGTAAAATGGACGTGATCAAAACCAACCTTCAACCTCTCTTTGTCTGATTCAGTGCTCCCATAGAAAGCAGAGATACCCATGACACCAAAGCCGATGGCAGAAACAGGAGTGCCGTCTTTACCGATCTTGCGACTGAGGTAAGTCATTGTGTGTGTATGGGAGGGGATTCTCGTTCTTGCAGGGAAGATGACTCGCAGGACGATGCGCCATCGTTAAATACCCAAATACTCTGGATGAATGATGATGACGACGACAAGGCGCTTACGTGAAGTATCATTACTAATAGAGATCCGATTTGTCCTGCATTCCCGAATAGGAAATGTTCACTCCTCCCTTCCCTCCCTACACTCCAACCTCTCTGTACGCTGACATCTTAAGCTCTGTCACAATCCTTGTTGCAATTTGTCATAACATATTTGCAGGATTCTGTGCAGAGGTTAAGTGAAACTATGAGAACTTATGAGAATCTCAGTAGATATCAAGCTACTGAGGACATAATTAAGAAGTGTACGCTTCATGCTTATGTAATTATTACCATAAATGGAAGTCTAAAGTTTGTAGCCCTTCTGCTTCAAATCATTTGCTCTCTCAGGGTTACAAACCAGCTATCTGCTTTTTCCCCAATTTAGAGCTTGGCAGAAGAAGTGATAATAAGCCTAGTCTTACCAGTCTAACAAAAGGCTCTGATAAAAGTTTAACTTTGTCATATTCTGGACCTCCAATCTGAATTCTGACCCCATTTCAACCCAGCTTATAATTGGTCTTTGCACCTAGTAAGCCACTCCAGCCCTCTGACTTTCCTCCAGGCAACTCTGATCCTCTGTCATCATTCCAGTCTTTCCCAGCTACACATATATGCTTTCTGTCCCTCAGCATTATATGCTTCCCTGAGCTTCCACTTTCACTCTGCCCCATTCCACTTCCAGTCTATCTCTGCTCCAGTTAAGTACTACCCTAGTTCCCCTTTGTCATCTCCGGACCATTCCAATATAACTCTGTTATCATTTCTGATCAGTTACCATTACCATTATTGTTACTATTCCTGTTCTGTTTCTGTTCCTTGCTTTCCCCTGTTTCATTCTGTTACCCTTCAGTTTCAGTCTGACATAATTGGACATTGTCTCTCTGACATCTCCATTCATTTCCTAGATATCTAGACATCTGCTTTACTTCTGAGTTTGCACTTGTTTCATTTTATTACACTTCTAGATAGTTCTGCCTCTCTGAGGTATAAGTACTGTAGTTCTGTATCTTGTACCTTAGTACAAATATCAACAAAAACACCAGAAAACCCTTTTGTTATCATTCTCACTCTACTTGAGCCTTGGGCTTATTCTGACCCTCTGGGTTACTCTGGAGTACCTCTAAGGCTACACAATATCCTTGAAGGAGTCATAAAGCCTCACCCCCATGACTAGGCTTGACTCTCCTTGTCCTGCCTATCCCTCCTGTTGAGCATAGAGACAGCCTTATCACCCACTCTGACATCTATGTAAATCGGAACAATAAAGAAGTGCAAGGGCACACCTCATAAGGTGAAGCCAAGTCCCATTTGACCATTGAAATTCTTTCTAGATTTCCCTGGAACTCTCCAGAGCACCCAGAGTTCTGATCTACCTTCAGCATCAAGGGTTTCATTTAAAAAAGAGGAACTGGTTAAAAGTATACTCATCTTGGTATAGGTTTTAACTGTCTCTTTTAGTAGAATGGAAAGTTTTAACACATAGTAAAAGTATAGTATCATATTGCAATATTAAAATATTCATGGCAGTGAATTATAACTATAAACAAGCTTGGAGAGGTAAGTACTAAATATAGCTAAGTAACCTGAGATATTGTATTATTAAATAATATGAATCCAAGTCCCATAAAAACAACAAAATACTTGTTAGTAAAAAAAGTGGGCAAATTATAACATTTAAAAATTAGGCTTTAAATGTTGCAGATTTACTTGCTTTCCTTGAACTCTGCAATCTTAACAAAAGTGTAATAATTTTTTGAAACATGATCATGGTTATTGTTATAAACATAGCACAAGAGTCACATGAGAATTCTATGCTTAACAAGGTCAAACCCTAGGATATGGTTAAGTTAATATTCAGAGTTTCCCTTGAATTTATGAAAATACACTTATGGTTAAATCTAACATCTCAGATAATAGAGATCTCCTGATTTTATCTCTGATGAATCTGATTTCAATTCAAATAAGGATTAAGATACAATTATGGCAGAGATTTAGATGAAATCTTCTTAGCCTTAAGGCTAAGAATATAGTTTAATCTCTATTGATCCTAAATCCTTATCTTTTATTCTTAGTCTTCTCTTCCATTCTATACCCCTTATCTGCATGACCATTAGTCATACCCTCTATCTTTGCCCTATGCTCCATTTTCTTATTTAGTATTTGTGCTGGATTCACTGGTGATCTGTGTGCTGGCAGAATATATATAAATACTTAGTGGAGTTCCAGTTCAAGATCCCCAGCCTTAATCACTTTGTTAACCTACTTTATCCATGTTCTAGTTAGTACCTTGCAATATAGGCCTTTCCTGGTGATATTGTGTTCCAGCTTCTCTAAACTTGCCACTCAGAGTTTTCTCACTCTGCTCTCCTTCTATTCAATCCAAATCTGACAATGAATCCATGTATATCCCCTCAAGGCAGGCTAGTTAGGGTTAGGAAGCATTGTATTCTGTCCAACACTATAACAGTTATCCTGTGATATCACATTATTTTGCCTCTCTATAATCCATGAATAAGTTGCATATGCATTTACCAGGGTAACCTCACTTACCTGTGATGAGTTTTGCAAAAGTAGCTTCAATCCACCTTAGAACATTGTTATTCACTGAAATCCACAGGTTGATGAATAGATTTTCATACTCCATTGCAGCATACAGTAGCTTAAAAAACTATCCCAATGTTTGCATGTTTTGCACTAAATGCAATGGCTTTCAATAACTACTAATTATCATGCTAGGCTATAAGTGTATGAAATGCAGTACTTGCTTTTGGCTTTCTATTGGTCCAATGATTAAAGCATTTGGTTATGTTTTGGTAACATGGCAACCATATCAAAATAACAACTTATTGAAACAGTTTTTTGACTTTAAATAGGATATGGTATTTAGTATCTGGTATAACCTCCCTTGGCCTTGATAACTGCTTGAATCCTTTTAGGCATGCTTTTTATCCATTTTTGACACTTCTTCATGGAAATTCTTTTCCACTTTACCACCACCCTATTCCATAATTGATGAACTCCTGTAGGTACTCTCTTATAACCTGAAAGATATCTTTTCAAATGATCCCAAGTATGTTCAATAGAATTAAGATCTGGAGATTGAGCAGGCTAATCTAGAAGCTTGATATCTTGCTTCTTAAATTAGATTTGAGCTCTTCTAAAGATATGCTTGGCATCATTATCTTGCTGAAAGATGATTTTATCTGTAGGAATTTCAGAATTCTCCATGCTTGTTACTGTGTCAATCTTAGTATAACCTGTCCTAACCCTAGATAGTCTGCCTTGATGAGGTGCATTGATTTCATTGTCAGATTTGAATTGAATAGAATAAAGGATGGTATGTGGACTTAGGGTAGCAAGGCCTGAGGAGCTATTACCACAAGTTATAAGGAGAAGAGACTGTATTGAAGGGGTTTGGTTTTGGTATAAGGTTAACAGATGATTAAGGCTGGAGAGCCTTAATCAAGGAACTACCTACTATTTATACTATAGCCATAAGAGCATGAACCATCTAGTCTCTCCAGGTCATTACCATAAATAGAAGTAGGGCATAGGGTGAGGGTGAAGAGTTATGACCAATGGGCCATGTGAATAAGGTGTGTATCAGGAAGAGGCTATGTAGAATGGAAGGGAAGGGTTCAGGGTTAGCAGAGATTAAACCATACCCTTTACCATGAGGCCAAGGAAATCCCATCTAGAGATCTGCCATGATTCAATCTGACCCTCATCTAGATTCAGATCCAGATTCATCGGAGATCCAATTGGAAGATGCATTTATCATCTGAGATACTAGATTTAACCATAAGCTGTGCCCAAATCCAAGGGGAATACTCTAAAGACAACTAAACCATACCCTAGGGTTTATCCTTGTTTGGCAATAAAGTCTCACGGTCATGTGCTTGTCATGTGACTCTTCTGCTAGTGAATGTTATGTTTATAACAATGCTCTATAACAATTCTTTTTCCAAAATTGCCACATACTATTTAGCATCCATCCTTCCCTTAACCTTACTCAAAACTCCCACATCATTCCATCCAATACAGCCCCATATCATGAGTGATCCTTCTCCAAACTTGACTGTTCCTTTGATTTCCTTAGAACTTATCTTCTTTCCTTTTTTTTTTCACACATTCTTGTTTATCTAATCCAGTTTTATTGATTTTAGTCTCATCTGACCAAATCACCCTCTTCCAGTCCTCCACAGTCCAATGCTGGTGCTTCAGAGCAAAGGCCAACCTGCTTTTTCTATAAATAGTAAAGAAAAGAGATTTTTTCTTCTTTACCATAGCTTTTAAAGAAGCTTTCTTGAGGGTATTCCTGACTGTTTGTGGGCAGACAGGATTGCTGACAATATAATTTATGAAATGAGTGGTCTAAACTGCATTACTGGCCTTTCCAGTAAGAATTTGTTGAATAATAGTATACTTGTTGATAAAAGAAAGTTTTGAAGAATAACCACCATAATAATTTTTCTTCTCTGGTTGGATTTCCTGAAGGACCCTAGCCACAGTAGACTTCCCTAGACCAGTTTGAGATGCAATTTTCCTACAGGAAAGATCAAAAGAGGCAAGAGAAATAATTTTATCTCTTTAAGCAGTAGTAAGATGTTTTATAATAGAAATGAGGGAATTTATTTGTGATGGTAGAGTTTATATATGCTGCAGGCTAATTAGTCACATAAGAGTGACATAATATATTACTTACCTAAGATATATAATCTGAAGCACCAGCAGATATGCTAAACTGCTGCTAACCCTAATTTAAGGGCTCCTTAATAAGGCCTTCTACTACTAAAGAGCTTTTGAACTAGTGGCCCTGAACTAGGCAATGGAGATGTAAAATGTGAGTCAAGCTAACCCTAAGGCTAGTGAATTACTTGTGAAAGCTATAGAGGTAAAAATGTGGATAATCTGTTAAAAAGGTATTTTCTCAAATGCAACATTAAATCAAAGCTTAAGTAAGCAAGACTGGAGATCCAGTCCTGCCTATGTTGCCCCTTATATATTGCCAAAGGTGACTGCTTACTAAGTACAGAACTATCTAATAAGGGAGATAATCCTAAATCCTATAAATAAGAAGAAATGGAAGCATGGAGTGAAAATAAAAAGTATGTGTTATAAAGTTGCAACATATTCCAGGGGTACTCTGGATAACTCCAGAGTGGATAGGACTTGGCTTCACCTTATGTGGTGTGCCCTTATGCTAGTACTGGGTGCCCCAATTTACAGAGGGGTTAGAAACTATTGAAGGTCTGAAATAGGCCATAGGGCTTTTTCCAATGAGTGGTATGATGTTGAGTCATGAAGTAAGTCATGAGACTTAGTGTAGGGTATGACATCAAGTCATGAAGCAGAAAGGGGTCTAAGGAGATTGTAACATTGTATTATGGTTGATATTCAAACTAAAATACAGATATAGAGCTACAGTACTTATATCTTAGAGAGGCAGATTATCTAAGGAGGGAATGGAGATATCAAAGAAGTTATCTCATAAGCAAGCAGGTGCCAATGCATCCTGGATATAAATGAAGATATCAGAGGAGACAATGTTGAATAATGTCAAACTGGAAACTAAATAATGACAGGAGAGGCAAGGCAGAAAGAAACAGGAACAGAAAGTAAGATTGGAGGAACTATGGAGTTATATCAGAATAGTACAGAGTTAGCATAGGTAAAGTGGTAATTAACATTATGTAGAAAAAGACAGAGGTAAAGGGAACTAGGAAATATGTAGCTTAAAGCTTGAAAGCAACCAGAGTTGCACTGAAGACATAGTGGAGTTGACCCATTGGCACAGGATGTGACATTAACCCATTGGCATGGAATATGACATTGAGACTTGCAAACCATCTTGGCTACTAAACTTCAGATCTAGAAAACTCAGCTTCTGCTGCTGATATCTTGTCAAATACTTTCAATAAGGATGAGGGGAATTTCTTCTTGCAATAGCTACCACCCATACTTGGCTTGTACCTGTGAACATCTGATAGTTTTCTTGACTTCTATCATCTATAATAGTCTGCTTTTCTAGTGGACACATTTTGTGCAGACCAGGTTTCAAGTCTTTATCAAGTAATATGCATTCTTTGCATGAGGGCATTCTGCTACTTGCTAAATGAACTGGACTCAATCTAACTCTAACTCTATCTAAGGGTGCTTCTTCTACTGAATAAGCTTTTGAAGACTAGTGGCTCTAACTAGGCAAGTGAAAGAAAAAGAAGAGCCTAATCAAGACTGTGAAGAAACAAGCCCCAGCCAGGCCTTAAGGGAGAATCCCCAAGGAATTACTTGTGAAAGCCCAGAGCTCAAGTAACAAAGACTGAAGAGCCAGCCCTTTACACTCTTGCCCTTATATATTGTCTACTAAGGTTCACAGACCATGCTAACTAAGTATATGAACTATCTATTCTGGGAATGCCCTAAATCCTGGGCTAATAGATAAAAGAATGACATGAAAAAGGCATAGAGCAGAAATGAAGGAATGCCAGCAAAGAACAGGTGCAGATATGAGAGAAGAATGGAAGAGAAGGGTTCTATGAAATGAAAGTGCAGGGTCAGAGGTGCTTGCATTATAAGAACAGGGATCTCTGCCACAAATGAGATCCAATCTATAGATCTACCACAGATGTATCTGAGGTCTAGATTTAGATCCAGATTCAGATCTCATTAGATCTATGGAGATTAGATGGAGGGCAGTTTCCAGGAAGATCCAGGGAAGATCCATGTCAGGTGACTAACTGTCACATGACCACTGCTGGGAAAAAGGATAATAAATACACTTAAAGAATTAGAACCACAAACTAGGAATAAGCTTGAAAAGGGGTATCTTGTGCACAATCACATGATGTCATGTGACTGGTTCTAGTGCAGGAAGTGTCACTTTGTAACACATACATTTCTTTATATACAGCTTGCACCTGTGCCAAGGTACCCCATTACAAACCCTATATTTGTTATAAAGTTGCAATGTATTCCAGGGGTACTCTGAATAACCCTGGAGTGGACAGGGCTTGGCTTCATCTTATGTGGTGTGCCCTTATGCTAGTACCAGGTGCCCTGATTTACAGAGGGGTCAGAAACTATCAGAGGTCCAGGATAGGCTATAGGGCTTCTTCCAACAAGAGGTACAATGTCAAGTTGTGAAGTAAGTTGAGAGACTTAGGGTAGGGTATGATGTCAAGTCATGAGGTAGGAGGGGTCTGAGGGAATTGTAACATTGTGTTATGGTTGATATTTAAACTAAAGTACAAGATATAGAGTTTTAGTACTTATATCTCAGGGAGGCAGATTATTTAAGAAGGAAATGGAGATATGAAAGAAGTTGTCTCATAAGTGAAGCAGGTGCCATTGCATTCTGGATATGAATGGATATGTTAGAGGAGACAATATTGAATAATGTCAAACTGAAACTAAATGATGACAGGGAGAAGTGCAGCACAAAGAAATAGGAATAGGAAGTGAGGTCAGAGAAACTATGGAGTTGTATTGGAATGGTATGGAGTTAGTGTAGGTACAGTTGGAAACAATCATTAGATAGGAGAAGATGGAGGTAAAGGAAACTAGAAAATATGCAGCTTAAAGCTTGAAAGCAACCAGAGTTGCATTGGAGACATAGCAGAGTTGGCCTGTTGGCATGAGATGTGAAAATGTTTTTCTCAAGCAGTTCCTCATTCCAAAAAAGCCATGGAATTTCATCTCTATGGATTTCATCAAATAACTTCCAGCTTTCTCTGGTCACTCTGCCATCCTCATTATTGTAGATTGTCTATTGAAGCAGTGCATCTTTATTCCTACAGACAATAAGGTGACCTTCTTAGAGCTTGCTAAACTCTTCTTACTCCATGTTTTCTCCAAACATGAAGTTTCAGTTTCCTTCCATATTACCTCTGATTGTGGTTCCAAGTTTGTTTTCCATTTCTTCCATTCCCTAGGTCAAGTCCTCAACATCTGCATTCACTTTACCTCTGGGTATCATTCAGAAGATAATGGTCAAACTGAGCAAATGAACCAAACTCTGGAGTAGTATTTACATATTTATTGCAACTATCAGCAGGACAACTGGTCCAAATTCCTGCCCCTTATAGAGTTTGCTTATAACAATGTCTCTAATGCTATCACAGGTATTTTTCCTTTCTTCACTAACAAGGGCTACCATCCAAACATCTCCATTCACCTGGAACATGATCTTACCTCTATTCAAGCTTAAGAATATGCCATTAACCTTGACTCAATCCACACCTTCCTTTATGAGGAAATAGCTGCTGCCCAAGTCAGATATCAAGGACCCACAAATGCCCAATAATCTCCAGCACCAGACTTTAAAGTAGATGACCAGGTATTCATCAAGGCTAAATATTTTAGGACTACATGGCCATTCAAGAAACTCACCAAAAAGAACTTAGGTCCTTATTCCATTATCACTCAGGCAGGCTTGCTGTCCTTTACACTTTACCTTCCAAAGAACATGAAGTCCATTCATTCAGTCTTTCATATCTCTCAACTCAGACCCTTTGTTCCCAACATGATCCCTAATCATGTGCAATCACCCCCACCACCAGTTAAGATTGATAGTGAACCAGAGTTTGAGATCTTCAAAATTCTAGACCCAAAGATAGATTGTAGGTAAAGGAACTGCAAATTACTATATTTGATTAAGTAGGTAGGTTATAAGGATACTGACAAGGAAACCTCATAGCTTCTTGCCACTGAATTAGGTCATGCTTCAGAGATTGTTGAGAAGTTTTATCTCCATTATCCAGATAAACTCAGGCCATTATAATGGACCAACTCAGTAGTGAATCTAGCAATCTAGTTACAAGATCCCCTATCTACTCAAAGATCACCTTTTCAACCTTCTTCTTGACTCCATCATCTACTACAGAGATTCTGCCAACTTCTGCACAAAGCTTCAACAGCTCTGCTACTACCTCATTAATCTCCTCATCCTTGCTTCCCAAACTTCCAGCTTCCCTGATCTCTGCTCCTCTGAGTCTATATCATATCCCATATCTCTGATCCAATTCTGACCCCATTCTGACCTGGCTTATAACTGATCCTCATACCCAGTAAGCTACTCTAGCCCTCTGACTTCCCTCCAGGCAACTCTGGCCCTCTATCACCATTCTAGTCTACCTCAGCTATGCATGAACACTTCCCACCCCTCAGCAGTATACACTTCCCTGGCCCTCTGCTTCTGCTCTGCCCTATTTCATTTTCAGCTCTATCTCTATTCCAGTTAAGTACTACCTTAGTTCCATTTCATTGTCTCTGGACTATTCTGGTATAACTTGTTACAATATTGTTTTTGGTGAAAGTGAATAAGATGGTTTAACCCTAATCAAGGGCTTAGAGTAAAGATGAATGGAATAGGAGCCACTAGTGAGGTCACCTGCAGTAGTATACAAGTGCTCAAGACTGGGGCTTGAGACATGCTAAGGCTACAGTATTTATATGGTACAGAAAAGTGCACAGACCAAGACCCTGATGGGAATTCTCCCACAGACCCTGAGGCACCATCAAATGGAAAAAAAGACACCATGAGAATAGCCAATGGCTAAAAAGGAGTGATGCTTCTGAAATGAAAGAAAACAGAAATGAAAATGAGGCTAAAGACATGAGGCTAATCCTATGCCCTGGGTCTAGACCTGTTATGTGACCCATCACGTGCCTAGATAAGATAAAAGATTAGATAACCACATGCTGAAGATAAGATAAGGTCACATGATTGAAAAGTGAAAAATCAAACTATAACATAACTCTGTCACCATTCCAGCTCTTAGTTACTGTTACCATTATTGTTACTATTTCTGTTCTGTTCCTATTCCTTGCTTCCCCTCATTTCATCCTGTTACCCTTTAGTTTCAGTCTGATATGATTGGACATTGTCTTTCCTGACATCTTTATTTGTTTCTTAGATATTTAGACATCTGCTTTGCTTTTGAATTTGCACCTGTCTCACTTTGCTACACTTCTAGATAGTTCTGTCTCTTTAAAATATAAGTACTATAGTCTTGTACCTTGTACCTCAGTACAAATATTGACAGAAACATCCTCTTGTTATTGTCTTCACTCTGATCAAGCCCTTGAGCTCACTCTGACTCTCTGGGTTACTCTGGAGTTTTCAGCATTAAAGTCAATATGGCTTAATGTTGACTTGGAATAAGTAACAACTTTACTGTTGTTACTATCCCTATCTGACCTGAGTTCCCTGACTCACTCTGACCCTCTGGCTCTGCTAGAGATTATAATTAGCTTATTGACTATCTTTCTTGAGTCTTGATGACTCTGCTTCTGAAGACTGGACTTAATACTCTTTATCTTGTTTGTTTCTCTTGTTGAGCCCTGAGCAAGTTCTCCTCTGCTATCTCTGGCCTGCTGCAAATCAGGACACCAAGGCTATGCAAGGGCACACCACATAAGATAAAGCCAAGTCCTGTTTAATGAAGAACCTGCTACTTGACTACTTGACCATTTTTAGAAATCTTTGGAAATCTGTGGAGATCTCTGGAGCTCACATCCCCTTCTGGTGAACTCCAATCTAGTAGTAGTAGTAGTAGCAGTATTTGGGTTTTGATAATCTGTTATCTTAGTATGAATATTGACATAAATACCCTCTTGTTATTGTCCTTACTTTGATTAAGCCTTTAGGCTTACTTTGACCCTCTGGACTACTCTAAAGAACCTTTGGAGGCCTAGTGATATTCTTGAAGGAATTATAAGGTCCCAAACCCCCACAACTAGGCTTAACTTCCTTGTCCTGCCTATTTCTCTTGTTAAGCACTAAAACAGTCCTCTTCCCCATCTCCAATATCTATGTAAATTGGGACACTGGAAAGTACAAGGGTGCACCACATAAGGTAAAGCCAAGTCCTGTACAATTAACCAACCCTTTTCAAATCCCTCTGAAAGTCTCTGGACATCCCCAGAGTTTCTGAAGTATGACCTTCTCTCAGGTTCATGCACCACTAAGGCACTGAAACCTGACCTTTGCTCCCTCAGCCACAAGGGTTTTGTTCAGGAATGAGATTGGTATACAGTTTAACAGTTCATTTATACTTGGGATAAAGTTTTAACAGTCTGCCCTGCTACTAGTCATTTCTTTCTCTTCCACCTTCCATCTCTGCTTCCTTTTTAGCTTCTCCTGGCTGGTGTTATGAATGCAATGTCAGTGTTTGCAACAATGAGCTATAACTCTAATCAAGGGCTTATGATGTCAGTGTTGATGTGATGAGAGGAAAAGTAGAATAATATAGGAGCCAATAGTAAGACCACTGTACTAGAGATACCAGTACTCAAGACTGGGGCTTGAGTCATGCTAGAGCTACAGTATTTATATGATACAGAATGGTGCATGGACCAAGACCCTGATGGGATAATTTCCATGAACCCTAAGGCACCATCAAAAAAAAGAGAAGCACTCATGAGAATAGCCAATAGCTGAAAAGGAGCAAGGCTTCTAAAATGGAAGAAAATAGAAATAAAGAATAGGCTGAAGACATGAGGCTAACCCTATGCCCTGGGTCTAGACCTGTTATGTGACCCATCACATGACCTGATAAGATAAAAGATTAGATAACCATGTGGAAAGATAAGATAAAATCACATGATTAAAAATTGAAAAATGTGAACTATAACACTACCCCCTTTTTAGGTCTCAGATTCCAGACAAGACACAGCTAATGATATAGCTTTAGTGTGGTTTTTATATGGCTTAAACAGAGATTGAAAAGAATTGAGGTCCATGGTAAAAAGACATTAAGGTGCAGAAGAATGTAGTTTATGGGATTCTTTGATAAGATCTGGAGAGTTTGTCAAATTGTCTTTTATTTGCCAAGTGTGATCATTTTCTCCATATCCTGTCCAATAAACTAGATATTCCAATCTTCCACCCTTAATACAAGAGTCAACTATGTGATCAACCTTATATTCTTCATGGCCTTCTTCTGTTATAACAATAGGATCCAGGGTTAGAATGTCTTGTCCTTTAAGAGATGGCAAATATAGTTTAATGTGCAAAATGTTGATAGTAGGATGAATGTGCATTGTAGAACACAGTTTTAGGCAAATTGCATGTGGAATGACTTCTACAACCATGAATGGACCAATTTATTTTTTAGATAATTTTTTGGAAGAATAAGGAAGCATAAGATTCTTGGTAGACAACAATACCTGTTGACCTTTTTAGTACTGGGGTAATGACCTGGTGTTTTGCTTTTCCATGTAAACCCTTGTCTTTTCTAGTGCATTTTTAACCTCTTTAAAGAATTTGGACATATCTTGAAGAAAATGGGAAGATGGATTGACTGCAGTAGGAGCTTCAAAACTCAGACAAGAATGATATGTTTTTGTTACTTCAAAAGGTGAAGTCTGGGTAGAGGTGGAATAGGAGTTATTATGATGGTATTCTGTGATTTTTAATCATTCTTGTTATAGTTCACTTTTTCATTTTCTGATCACATGACCTTATCTTATCTTTCCATGTGGTTATCTAATCTTTTATCTTATCTAGGCATGTGATGGGTCACATGACAGGTCTAGACCCAGGGCATAGGGTTAGCCTCATGTTTTCAGCCTGCTTTTCATTTCCATTGTTCTTCCATTCTAGAAGCCTCATTTCTCTTCAGCCATTGGCTATTCTCACAAAGGCTTCTCTTCCATTTGATGGTGCCTCAGGGTCTGTGGGAATATTCCCATCAGGGTCTTGGTCTGTGCACCATTCTGAACTGTATAAATACTGTAGCCTTAGCATGTCTCAAGTTCCAGTCTTGAGCACTTGTATACTTTACTGCAGGTGGTCTCACTAGTGGCTCCTTATCCATTTATCCTTTGCCTTACCCTTGATTGGGTTTGTCTTGTCTCATCATCTATCATCTGAAATCAACAATGTAACAATTCTGCCCAAGATTCTTGTTGTTTTGCAATAAAGTTATGTAAATATTGCTCTAAATCCCAATTGATCCTCTCTGTTTGACCATCTGTTCTGGGATGATAAGCTATAGAGATTTTTTGTTTGATTTGAAGAATCTCATTGAGCTGCTTCATGAATTCTGAGACAAATTAAGGGCCACAATCTGAAACTATAGAGACAGGAAGTCCATGTTGTGACCAAACATGGTCTCTAAATATTTCTGCAACATAAAGGGAAGAGAGAGAGGAAAGGCATGGAATAAACACAACTTCTTTTGAAAACTGATCCACTACCACCATGATAGCATTGAATCCTTTTGATGTTGAAAGTCCAGTAATAAAGTCCACTGATATATTTTCCCAAGGAGAGGAAGCCATTGGAAGGGGATGAACTGGAATTATAGCTTCAGATCCCTTGGATGTAGCACATGTTAAACAATAAGAAACAAAAGATGTGACATCTTCATTAAGACCTGGCCAATAATAGTAACAAGATAAAAGATTCTTGGTATGGTTTTGTCCTACATGACTGCCTAATGGAGAAGAGTGAAAAAGATTAAGGGCTTCTATCTGTAAATCTTCTGGTATAAATATTTGTTTTCTTTCATTTAAATAGACTTTGTTTTCTGAACTATAACACCAGTTAGAAGGAAGGTGTAAGTCCATTGATGATTGTTGAACACAAGAAAAAAATGAAGAAGAAAGAGACATGACTTGTTGAAAAATATGAGAAGAAAGCATAACAATTTGTTTATTTGGCTCTGGTTTATTTTTAAAATGGTCTTGTCTTCAGGATAGAGCATCTGCTCATCCATTAGTAGGACCTGGTTTGTAACACATCTTGAAATTAAATTCTGTCAATGTGGCTTGCCATCTAGCTCACCTAGGAGACAGATCCTGTGGTTTCTTTCAATACTCCAGATTTTTGTGATCTGTCCAGATCTCAAAGGAGTCTCTGCCAATTAAATAATAATACCAGTCCTAAAGAGTGCAAATAACTGCTAAAAGTTCTTTGTTATAAATTGGATAGTTTAATTCTGCAGTATTCAAAGAATAAAAAATATATGCAGCAGGTTGCCAGAGATTATCTTCTTGTTGATAGGATAGAACAGCTCTGATGGTGACATCTGAAGCATCTGTTTCCAGGTAAATGGGTTTAGAGGAATTGGGATAACACAAAAGGGGTTTAAAGGTAAGAATTTCTTTTAAATGAACAAAGGCTGCCATGCAAGCTGAAGTCCATTCAAATTTAACATTCTTTTGTGTGAGGGAATTAAGGGGTCTTGCAATATTAGCAAAGTTTGGTACAAATCTTTGATAATAGTTTGCTAATTCTAAAAAGGCTTGAACTTGCTTAACAGTTCTTGGTATAGGCCAGTTTCAAACCATGCTTGTTTTATTGGGTTACATCTGTACCCCCTTTTTAAACACAACCATGCCCAAATAATCCACTTGTTCTTGAGCAAAATGACACTTTGATGGCTTTAAGAAAAGGTTGTGATCACAAAGACAACCTAAAACTTCTGCAACAATTTTGAGGTGTTGGTTACAATTCTTGTCCTTTGTGAAAATCATTATATCATCAATATAAATTACCACATTTTCCCACATATCATGGAAAATATTGTTAACCATTGCTTGAAACATACTTGGGGAGTTGCACATCCTGAAATATATTACCAGAGGCTCAAAAGCCCATATTGGTGTTGTAAACACCCCTTTCCATTCATCACCTTCTTTTATGTGAATGTTATTGTATCCCCATCACAGATCTAGAGTGGTGAACATATCAGCACCATTTAACCTATCAATCAGTGTTAATATCAAGGATAGAGGATAATTATTTTTAATGGTATATTCATTCAAATACCTGTAGTCAATTACCATTCTTTTCCCACCATTTTTCTTGCTGATAAAGAAAACAGGGAAAGTCTGTGGAGATTTAAATGATCAAATATAACCTTTTTTCATTTCTTTATCCACAAACTTGTGTACTTCCTTCATTTCCTCATTTGAAAGAGGAATAATACAACCTTTCTTTGAAATAAAGTTCTCTTTTAACTCCACTGTATGATTCCAAGACTTTCTGGTAGGCATGCATTTTGATTCATGTTGCAAGAATACAGGAATAAATTCCCATAATTCTTTGAGCACTTCTTTTTTTAATTCAGATTGTTCTTCTTCTGTTACTCATCTTGACATGAAATGCATTTTGCAATCTGCTGAGCATCTAGAAAAATCAATAGTCTTCTTAACCCAATCAATTTCTGAATTGTGTCTTGAAAATCAACCATATTCTATGAGAAGATCTAGAGTTCCCAATGAAGAAACATAAGTGTTAATATATTCTCTGTGCCACTTTCTGTTTTTTCCTTTTATTGCTATATAAATAATCACATAGTGAGCAATTTTCCCAATGTTCCCTTTGGTTCCATCAGCATTATATACAGTTAAAGGTTTTGGCATATCCTTTTCATACAAACCATGTTTCCAAACAAACTTCTAATCAATGAATGTTACTGATGCTCCAGAATCCACTATTGCAAAAGTTAGTCCATACAATTCCATTTTCAAACCATCTTTTCCTCTAACTTCTCCATCAATCTTTACACTTACCTCCAATTCATCTCTTTCTTTTTAATTAAATAACTTGGCTAGATCTTTTCTTTCTTTGCTTCCTATTGCAAATAAATGTCTGTTAATATCATTTGACAGAATTAAGCACCCTATTTCCAGGGCCATGCTCAAATGAGATGTCATCATGGAAGAAATAACCTGATTCCATTTCATTGTATGAACATTAAAAGAACAAGAAGAAAAGGAATTGCATACTGGGAGTTCTGTTTCTAACCTAACAGAGTCCCTTAGACTTTTCCTGCTGCCTCCTTCTGCTTCCTTTCTGTCTTGAAAACATCCTGGAAGTAAGCCTGGGCTTTGTCCATACTATCCCATGATACTGCTGGTATTTCCTGGAACCTAGCAGCATTTTCCATATTGTAAACCAGTCCAATAGAGACCAGTTCTGCCATTTGCCAACCATTTGCATCAGGCAGAGTAAAATCCAAAAATCTAACAGGCTGAACATATTGTGCCTGTGTACCTTGTTGCCTCTGATTCTGTTCCTGAGGCTGGGGACCTTTGCTGAAGTTGTTTGAGGGCCACAGTGCTGCTGGGTTAAAAACCCCACAGCAATCCTTTGCCATGTGCCCTGGTTTACTGCATTTGAAACAGGTGCAGACCTGCATCACTGCTTGGCAATCTATTTCCATGGGTGCACCATGCCCAGGTTGAGTGCTGACTGCAGTAAATCATGGCTGGTTTGGTCAAGGAGGGATATAAGGAGGTCAGTATTGGTTGGAAGGGGAATATCTCATAGCTTGGTATCTTGGAGCAAAACAAGGAGCAGGTTGTTTAATATTCATTCTTTTGAACAATTGTCCTATACCTCTGCATTGCTCCATAAAAAGGATATAATCCTTCTTGATTCCTTGCATGCAGGCTTGTTGGTATACCTTATACTGGACCTGCTCTCTTATCAGCTTCAATGCATGGTCATCACTGATATCTGCTTCTCTCCTAAGAACCTCAAAATCTTGAAGGTATTTATCTATTGATGAGGTATGATGTAATCCTTCAAGCTTCTTTAGTGATTTATATGTGAGCTTGTTAATGTGAAAATAATTCCTGAGCTCCAAGGAAATACCCTCAAAGTCTGGCCATGCTGCCAGTCCTATCTTTTCTCTACTTCCATTCACTGCCAACCTATATTTGTCCTCCCCATCTCTATACCTTTCAAGTGTAAGTTGAGTGAATCCTTCTGCTCTTCCTTCTAATCTTGACAGCACTGCTGCCATCAGTTCCTTGTTGTTCCTCCACTTCTGTTCATTGACCCAAACCTGTAAAGAGATAAACCATTTCCTCCACTTCTTCTTATCACCACATCATTTACCAGGATCTGCTATCTTCTTCTGTTCTCCCATCCTGGTAAGTTCTTCAGCCAGTAGCCAAATCATATTGTTAAGTTCCAAACTCATATTTATCCCACTTGTAATAGGGATTGAAGGCTGGGAGCAGTGCTGGGGATGTTGGTAGGGGATTGCAGTATACTGGGGTTGCAGTATGGGATCTGGGATGGGCTGCTATTGTGATAGAATTGAACCAAGCTCAGTTGACTTGGGTTCATTCAATGAACTGGCATATGAATTGAAGTTAGACAGATTGGACTACTGTCTGGGGAAGTTGTGAAACTGTTTTGAGAGATGAAGAGGGCCTAAGGGTTCTTATCCTTTCTGATGCTGCTACTTTTCTATCCCTGCCCCTCTTAGCCACAAAATCTTTTCTTGTTTGTTTATCAAATGTGTCAAACCTTCTCTGAAACAACTGTCTCCCAAATTTGTTGTCTTCAAATCTGAGTACTGCTTCAAAAATGAAATCTTTCAACTGATCTTCATGTCCCCACAAATATTCTTTCTTTATTAAAACATTCTTCTGCAATAAGCATACTTGACTAGTAAAAGTAGTCTTGAGCAAGTGTTATGAATGTGATGTCAGTGTTTGCAGTAATGAGCTATAACTCTAATCAAGGGCTTATGATGTCAGTGTTGATGTGATGAGAGGAAAAGTAGAATGATATAGGAGCCAATAGTGAGACCACTGTACTAGAGATACAAGTGCTCAAGACTGGGGCTTCAGTTGTGCTAGAGCTACAGTATTTATATGATACAGAATGGTGCATGGACCAAGACCCTGATGGGATAATTCCCATGAACCCTAAGGCACCATCAAAAAGAAGAGAAGCACTCATGAGAATAGCCAACAGCTGAAAAGGAGTAAGGCTTTTAAAATGGAAGAAAATGGAAATAAAGAACAGGCTAAAGACATGAGGCTAACTCTATGCCCTGGGTCTAGACCTGTCATGTGACCTGTCATGTGACCTATCATGCGACCTGATAAGATAAAAGATTAGATGACCATGTGGAAAGATAAGATAAGATCATATGATCAAAAATTGAAAAATGCAAACTATAACAGCTGGGGTGGTCACACCTCATCTTTGCCTCTATGCAGATGAGGCAAGACATTGACTTGCCTGGGCCCACCTCACATTCAAGCTCCTAGTTTTTGCACCTTCATTACTTCAGTTCCTTCTTTACTCTTTTCTTGCCTTGCTGCTACTCAATCTTACCTGGGCTTGGTAAAGCTCCTCCACCTAAACCAGGTTTGAATGCTAGGCCTTAACCACATTTCCAGTACTTACCCATTTCTGGACCACCTCCACTACCTTCCAAGCCTTCTCCACTTTTTTCTGAGTCTCCTTCTCTCTTGTTACCTTCCCTTACTGCTTTCACTCAGCATACTTTGCATTGCTGAGCTCCTCTTCATCATTGATGCACTCCTCAAGGTGCTCATCAGACCAGGTGTAAATATTGGCAAATAGAGACATGATGAAAGAAACTTGTATGGAAGTTTCTGGGGTAGTATTTGCTTTTATGGATTTCTGACCAGCTAAACTCTAATTCCCACTCTGCTCACTTATTAATTGAGAGCATGTGCTTAATAGGATTCAGGGGTTCAGGCCTTAAAAGGGGAATACTGTCATATTCCATGCCAATGGGTCAACTTTACTATGTCTCCAGTGTAACTCTGGTTGCTTTCATGTTTTAAGCTGCATATTTCCTGGTTCCATTTACATCCATCCTTTCCTACCTAATGCTGATTACAACTTTACCTATGCCAACTCTGTACCATTCTGATACAACTCCATAGTTCCTCCAATCTCACTTCCTGTTCCTGTTTCTTTCTGCCTTGCCTGTTATAAAATTGCAACATACTCCAGGGATACTCCAGATAACTCTGGAGTGGACAGGGCTTGGCTTCACCTTATGTGATGTGCCCTTATGCTAGTATCAGGTGCCCCAATTTACAGAGGGGTTGGGAACTGTCAGAAGTCCAGGATAGACTATAGGGCCCTTTTAATGAGAGATATAATGTCAAGTTGTAAAGTAAGTTGTAGGATTTAGCATAGGATATGACATCAAGTCATGAAGCAGGAGAGGGTTAAGGAGAATCATAATGTCATGTTATGGTTAATATTCAAACTGAGGTACAAGATACAGAGCTACAGTACTTATACCTCAGAGAGGCAGATTATCTAAGGAGGAAATGGAGATATCAAAGAAGTTATCTCATAAGCAAAGCAGGTGCCAATGCATCCTGGATATAAATGGAGATGTTAGAGGAGACAACATTGAACAATGTCAAACTGAAAACTAAATAATAACAGGGAGAGGTGAGGCAAAAAGGAACAGGAACAGGAAGTGAGATTAAAGGAACTATGGAGTTATATTGGAATGGTATGGAGTTAGTGTAGGTAAAGTTGTAATTAACATTAGGTAGGAAAAGATGGAGGTAAAGGGAACTAGGAAATACACAGCTTAAAGTGTAAAAGCAATCAGGGTTGCACCAGAGACATAGCAGAGTTAACCTATCAGCATGGGATATGATAGTATTCCCCTCTTAAGGCCTGAACCCCTGAAGGCCATTAAGCACATGCTCTCAATTAATAAGTGAGTGGAGTGGGCATTGGAGTTTAGCTGGCCAGAAACCCATAAAAGCAAATACCACCCCAGAGACTTCCATACAAGTTCCTTTTATTATGTCTCTATTCACTAACATTCATACCTGGTCTGATGAGTGCCTTGAGGAGTGCATTGACAATGAAAAGAGGCTTGGTGACATGAAGTATACTAAGTAGAAGCAGCAAGGGAAAGTAAGGAGAGAGGAGAAGGCTTGGAAGAAAGCAGAGGAGATGCAGAAGTCAGTAAAGATGGTTCAGAAATGGGTAAGTACTGAGAAGGCAGTCAGGGCCTAGCATGCAAACCTGATTTAGATGGAGGAAATTTACCAAGCCCAGATGGGATCAAGTAGTGGCAATGGCAAGAGGAAAGCAGAAGAGAAACCAGGGTGCTAAAGATATGATAACCAGAGGCTGGAGTGTGAGGTGGACCCAGGCAAGTTGACATCATGCCTTGCCTGTATAGAGGCAAAGGTGAGATGTGACCACTCCAGCCAGGAGAAGCCAGAGAGAAAGCAGAGACAGAAGGCAGGAGAGGAGGGAGTACCCAGTAGCAGGGCAAACTCAGTGGAGACAAAGGAAAGTCTTTGGCAGATAGCTAAGGGCTGTTGTCTGATGGAGGTGTTGATAAGGGAGGTGGGCAGGAAGATATGGCAGGAAGCAAAGCACAAGAACTGGCTACTGGGGCAGCTGGTTAATGCATTGGGAAAGGCATGGGTGGAGAAAACCAGAGAAGCTGGAAGTTTGGGGAGCAAGGATGGGATGGTTAACAAGGTGGCAGCAGAGCTATTGGAACTTTGCATGGAAGTTGGTGGAATCTCTGTAGTAGACAATGAAGCCAAGGAGGAAGTTGAAAGGCAATTTTTGAGTAGATAGAGGATCATGTAACTAGATTGCTAGATCCACTACTCAATTGGCTCATTATAATGGCCTGGGTTTGTCTGGATAATGGAGATAAAACTTCTCAACAATCTCTAAAGCATGACCTAATTTAGTGGCAAGGAGCCATGAGATCTTCTCATTAGTATCCTCATAATCTAACCACTTAACCAAATATAGTAATTTGCAGTTTCTTTAACTACAATCTATTTTTAAGTCTAGGATTTCAGAGATCACAAACTCTGGTTCACCATTGATCTTGATTGGTGGTGAAAGTGGTTGCATGTGATCAGGAATCACATTGAGGACAGAGGGTTCGAGTTGAGAGACATTGAAGACTAGATAAATGGACTTTATGTTCTCCAGAAGATGAAGTGTAAAGGATAGCAAGCCTGCCTAAGCAATAATGGAATAAGGACCTAAGTTCTTTTCAGCAAGTTTCTTGAACAGCTGTGTAGTTCTAAAGTACTTAGCCTTGATGAATACCTGATCACCTACTTTAAAGTCTGGTGCTAGAGATCATTGAGCATCTATGGATCCTTGGTATCTGACTTGGGTAGCAGCTATTTCCTCATAAAGGAAGATGTAGAGTAAGTCAAGGTCAATTGCATATTCTTAAGCTTAAATAGAGGTAGAATTATGTTCTGGGTGCACAGAGATGTTCAGATGGTAGCCCTTGTTAGCAAAGAAAGGGAAAATACCTGTGGTAGCATTAGGGGCATTGTTATAAGCAAACTCTGCAAGGGGCAGGAGTTTGAATCAGTTGTCCTGCTAATAGTTACAATAAATGAGTAGATACTGCTTCAGGGTTTGATTTATTTGCTCAGTTTGACCATTACATTCTGGATGATATCTGGAGATGAAGTGGAGGCAGATGTTGAGAGCTTGACCCAGGAAATGGAAGAAATGGGAAATGAACTTGAAACCTTGATTGGAGGTGATATGGGAGGAAACTTTGTATTTGGAGAAAACATGGAGTAAAAAGAGTTTAGCAAGCTCTGGGGAGGTCACCTTATTGTCTGTAGGAATGAAGACACACTGCTTCAATAGATAATCTACAATGATAAGGATGGTGGAGTAACTGGAGGAAGCCAGGAGTTGTTTGATGAAATTCATAGAGATGGAATTCCATGGCTTTTCTGAGATGGTAAGCTGCTTGAGGAAATCATAGGGTTTGTAATGGGGTACCTTGGCATGGGCACAAGCTGTACATGAAGAAATGTACTTTTTAATGAATGCTCAAATGCTAGGCCAGGTATATTCTCAGTGGATGAGCTCCAGTGTCCAATTCTGACCAAAGTGTCCAGATAAGGGGTGGTCATGCTTGTAGTAAAGAACCCAGAGATGAAGATCAGAGGTGTTGAGGACATAGATGTGGTTGTCCAGACACAAAAAAGCCTTCTGAATCTCTAGATCAACAAGAGTCAGGTAAAAGGGTGCTGGACAAGTGGGTAGAGGTGGTGGAATCAGAAGGGAGTGCTAAGAGAATGTCACAATGGAGGATTTTAAGGTCAAATAGGAATGCAGACCAGAAAACTGGAAATGCTATGGAGGAAGGCCAGAGAAATACAGCAAGTTGCTCCTGCATAAACACAGGCCAGAAGTCATGTGGATTAATAAGGGCATAGTCACTATTTCCCTCTCTGGGATAAATGTCCCATCATCTAGTCAAAGCATCAGGCTTAGTGTTATGTGTTGTCAATTTCAGTTTGTAAATGATGAGATAGAAATCCTAATCAAGGGCTACAATGTTGGTGTCAAAGTGATGAGAGTAAGAAATGATATAAAGAAGCCCTAGTAAAGCCACTGTCCTAAGGGTACAAGTGCTCAAGACTGGGGCTTGAAACATGCTACAGCTACAGTATTTATATGCTATAGAATATTGCATGGACCAAGACCCTGATGGGAATATTCCCACAGACCCTGATGCACCATCAAAAAGAAGAGAAGACCTTGTGAGAATAGCCAATGGCTGAAAAGAAGCAAGGCTTTTAAAATGAAAGAAAGACAGAGATTAATAACAGGTGTAAGGCATGAGGCTAACCCTATGCTCTAGGTCTAGACCAATCAGGTGACCTGTCACATGACCTGATTAGATAAAAGATTAGATAACCATGTGAAAAGATAAAATAAAGTCACATGATTAAAAAGTGAAAAATGTAAACTATAACACTACCCTCTTTTTAGGTCTTGGATTCCAGATGAGACACAGCTAAAGATATAGCTTCCATGTGGTTTTCATAAGGCTTAAACAGAGCATGAAAAGAGGCAAGATTCATGGTAAAAAGATAATGGGGTGCAGAAGAATTTAGCTTGTGAAATTCTTCAATAAAATCAGGAGAATTGATAAGATTATCTTTTGTTTGCCAAGTATGATTATTTTCTCCATAACCTGTCCAATGAACCAGATATTCCAGTTTTCCACCCTTAATATGAGAGTCCACTATGTGGTCTACTTTGTATTCTTCATGACCTTCCTCTGTAATAATTATCAGATCAGGGGTGAGAATGTCCTGTCCACAAAGAGATGGTAGATACAATTTTATGCAAGAGATATTAACTGAAATGCAACTACTTGATGTGTTGACCTTCCTAACCCTAACCCTTGGGGAGTGCCTTCCTATCCTGCTATCTGGCTTTTGTGCTAGTGGCCAGGAACTAGGCATGATGAAAAAATGTGAGAGCCAATGGCCACTTTATAGAGTACTGATAAGGCTAAGAGTCAAAGGAGCAATAAACCAATGTCTATGCCAGTAAGACTAAACCAAGACTCAAGTGAGCAAGATTGGGGAATTCCAGCTTGCTTACCCTTGCCTATATATATTCCAAGGACTGGTGCACAGACCATGCTGACTAAGTACAAAAACTACCTAATCAGGGGATGCCCTAAGCCCTGGGTTAATAGATAAAAAACATGAGGGAAAAGTATGGAGCAGATATTAAAAGTATGGTAGAATACCATGTGGATGTGAGAGAATGGAAAAGAAGTAATCTTATGAATAGAATGCAGGGTCAGAGGTGCTTGCACCATGAGGACAGAGATCTCTGCCACAGATGAGATTCAATCTGTAGATCTGCCACAGATACATCTAGGGTCCAGATCCAGATCCAGATCTAGATCAGATAAGATCCATGGAGATAAGATGAAGGGCAGTTCCAGGGAAGATCCAGGGAAGATCCATGTTAGGTGACTTATGGTCACATGATCACTGCTGAGGGAAAGGAATAATAAATACTCTGAAAAAAAACAGACCACAGACTAGGGTTAAGCTTAAAATGGGGTATCTTGTGCATGATCACATGATGTCACATGACTGGTTCTAGTGCTGGAAGTGTCACTTCATAACATTAACTGTTGGATAAATATGCATTGTGGATGGCAGTTTAAGATGAACTACATGAGGAATAATCTCTAAAACTGTAAAAGGACCAATCCATTTCTTTGATAGCTTTTTGAAAGAATATGGAAGTGAAAGATTCTTGATAGATAGCAAAACTTGTTGACCCTTCTGGTACTGAGGAAGATCTTTTTTGTTCTGCTTTTCCATTCTATTCCTGGTTTCTTCTAACACTTCCTTTACTTCTTTAAAGGACTTGAACATGTCTCAAAGAAAATGGGAATATGGATTTATCATGGAAGGAGCTTTGAAACCCAGATAAGGATGATATGTTTTCATGATTTCAAAAGAAGATGTCTGAGTAGATGATGAATAAGAATTGTTGTAATAATATTCCATGATTTTAATCCAATCTGCCCAAGATTCTTGTTGCTTGGCAATAAAATTATGCAAGTATTGCTCTAGTTCCTGATTGATATGTTCTGTTTGCCCATTAGTTTGTGGATAATAAGCTGTAGAGATCTTCTGTTTGATCTGAAGTATCTTGTTTAACTGTTTTATGAATTCCAAGACAAATTGAGGACTGTGATCTGAAACAATGGAAGAGGAAAGTCCATGCCATGACCAGACATGGTCTCTAAATAGTTCTGCAATGTAAAGAGAAGAAAGAGAAGAAAGGCATGGAATAAAAACTACTTCTTTTGAAAATCAATCAACTACCACCATAATAGCATCAAATCCTTTTGATGTTGGAAGTTCCATGATAAAGTCCACTGAAACATCTTCCCATGGAGAAGATGCTGTAGGAAGAGGTCATACTGGAATAATGGCTTCAGATCCCTTGGATGTAGTGCATGTAGAACAGTGTAACATAAAAGATGTGACATTTTCATTGAGACCTGGCCAATAATAGTATCTGGATAAAAGTTATTTGGTATAGCTTTGTCCTGCATGGCCACCCAAAGGAGAAGAATGAAAAAGATTAAGGGCTTCTATTCATAATTCTTGTGGAATAAAAATTTGTTTTCTTTCATTTAAATAAATCTTGTTTTCAGAACTATAACACCAGTTAGCAGAGAGATGGAGGTTCACTGATGCTTGTTGTACTCAAGAAAAGAATAAAGAGGAAAGAGAAATGATGCATTGAAAAATATGAGGGGGAAGCATAATGATTTGTTTATTCAGTGTCAGTTTATTTTCAAAATGATCCTGTTGCCTAGATAGAGCATCTGCTCTTCCATTAGACAGACCCAGTTTGTAACACATCTTGAAATTAAATTCTGCCAATGTGGCCTGCCATCTAGCTTGCCTTGGAGACAAATCTTGTGGTTTCTTTCAATACTCCAGGTTTTTGTAATCTATTCAGATCTCAAAGGAGTCTCTGCCAATTAAATAATGATACCAGTTGTGTAAAGCATGAATG
Organism: Pulveroboletus cf. rosaemariae; assembly: GCA_038089275.1. NCBI lineage: Eukaryota > Fungi > Basidiomycota > Agaricomycetes > Boletales > Boletaceae > Pulveroboletus > Pulveroboletus cf. rosaemariae. The sequence continues at coordinate 32,196 of JBBPKN010000446.1, forward strand.
ATAGCAAGTAACTCTTTGTTATAGATTGGATAGTTTAATTCTGCAGCATCCAAAGAGTGAGAAATATATGCTGCAGGTTGCCAAAGACCATCTTCTTGTTAATATAATAGAACTGCTCCAATAGTGACATCTGAAGCATCTGTTTCCAAGTGAACAGGTTTAGAGGAGTTGGAATAACACAAAAGGGGTTCAGATGTAAGAATTTCCTTTAAATGAACAAAGGCTGCCATGCATGCCAATGTCCATTCAAATTTAGCATCCTTTCATGTAAGGGAATTAAGGGGTCAAGCAATATTAGTGAAGTTGGGTACAAATCTTTGATAATAATTTGCAAGTCTGAGAAAAGCCTGTATTTGTTTGACTGTTTTGGAAATGGGCCAATTCTGGACTGCACTAGTCTTGTTAAGTTGCATCTGGACCCCCTTTTTAAACACAACCATTCCCAAATAGTCCACTTGTTCTTGGGCAAAGTGACATTTTAACAGTTTCAAAAAAAGGTTGTGGTTACTAAGACAATCTAATACTTCAGCAACTATTTCCAAGTGCTGGTTATAATTTTTGTTCTTTGTGAAGATCATAATATTGTCAATATAAATCACCACATATTCCCACATATTGTGGAATATATTGTTGATCATTGCCTGAAAAGTACTTGATGAGTTGTACATTCCAAAGTACATTACCAGGGGTTCAAAAGCCCCTATTGGCATTGTAAATGCCCCTTTCCATTTGTTGCCTTCTTTCATATGAATGTTGTTATACCCCCATCTAAGATCTAGAGTGGTAAACATGTCTGCACCATTTAATCTATCAATTAGTGTTGATATCAAAGGTAATGGATAATTATTTTTGATAGTATAATTGTTCAGATATCTGTAATCAATTACCATCCTCTTACCACCATCTTTCTTGCTGATAAAGAAAACTGGTGACATTTGTGGTGACTTGAAGTATCTAATATATCCTTTTTTCATTTTTTTGTCAATAAATTCATGTACTTCCTTCATTTCTTTATTTGAAAGAGAAATGATACAACCTTTCTTTGGTATGAAGTTTTCTTTTAACTCCACTGCATAATCCCAAGGTTTTCTGGTTGGCATGTGAAAAATAGAAATGAATTCCCATAGTTCTTTTGGTACTTCCTTTTTTAATTGGGATTCTTCCTCTGCTATGACTCTTCATGATATGAGATGCATATCACAATCTGCAGAACATCTAGGAAAGTCAATAGTTTTCTTGACCCAATCTATTTCCAGATTGTGTCATGTAAACCAGTCATATCCAATGAGTAGGTCTAGTGTTCCTAAAAAGGAAACATAAGCATTGATATATTCCCTATGCCATTTCCTGTTTTTTTCCTTTTATAACTATATAAATAACCACATAGTAAGCAATCTTCCCAATATTACCTTCAGTTCTGTCAGTATTATATATTGTTAATGGTTTTGACATATTCTTTTTGTACAAACCATGTTTCCAAATGAATTTTTAATCAATGAATGTTACTGATGTGCCAGAATCCACTATTGCAAAGATTAGTCCACATGACTCCATTTTCAACCCATTTTTTTCCCTAACTTCCCCATTTATTTTTACACTTACACCAAGTTCATCTCTTTTCTTCCTATTAAATAGCTTGGCTAGATCTTTTCTTTCTTTACTTCCTATTGCAAATAAATGTCTGTCAATATTATTGGATGAAATTAAGCACCCTATTTCTGGGGCCATGCTTGAATAAGACATTATCACAGAAGGAACTTTTTGATTCCATTTCATAGTATGAACATTAAAAGAACAAGAAGCTAAAGATAAACATACTGGAAGTTCTGTTTTTAATCTAACAGAGTCCATTATTCTTTTCCCACTTCCTTCTGCTTTCTTTCTATCTCAAAGACATCTTGAAAGTAAGTGCAGGCCTCATTCATACTACTCCATGATGCTGCAGGAATTTCCTGAAACCTGGCAGCATCCACCATATTATAAACCAGCCTGATTAAGACCAGCTCTGCTGTTTGCCATCCATTTACATCTGGCAGGGAGAAATCAGAAAACCTTACAGGCTGTACATATTGTGCCTGTGTCCCTTGTTGCCTCTGTTGCTGACCCTAAGGCTGGGGTCCCTTTCCAAAATTGTTTAAGGGCTGTGATGCTGCTGGATTGAAAGCCCCATGGCAATCCTTTGCCATGTGCCCTGGTTTGCCACACTTGAAACAAGTGTGGACTTAAGCTGCTCCTTGACAGTCTATTTCCATGGGTGCACCATGCCCAGGTTGAGTGCCAACTGCCATAAATCAGAAAAGGTTGGATTGAGGAGGGAAAAAAGGAGGTTGATATTGATTTGAAGGAGGATATTGAGGGGCCTGGTATTGTGGTGTGAAATGAGGTGCTGGCTGCTCTATGTGCATCCATTTGTATGAACAGCCAATCCTTCTGCACTGTTCCACAAAAAGGACATAATCTTCTTTTGGTCCCTCCAGGCATGCTTGTTGATAGACCCTATATTGGATCTGCTCTTTCATCAGCTTCATAGTGTGATCATCACTGATGTCTGCCTTTCTCCTTAATACCTTGAAGTCTTGCAGGTATTCATTGATTGAAGAAGTATGTCATAATCCTTCTAACTTTTTCAAGGATTCATGGGTGAGCTCATCAATGGGGAAGTAGTTGCAGAGCTCCAATGCTATTTCTTTGAAATCTGGCCATGCTTCCAGACCTATCCTTTCTCTACTTTCATCTGCTCCCAGTCTATACTCTTCTTCTGCATCCTTGTATCTTTCCAGGGTTAGTTGTGCAAAGCCTTTTACTCTGCCTTCTAATCTGGATAGAACTGCTGCAGTCAGTTTTTGATTATCTCTCCACCTTTGTTCATCTACCCATATCTGCAGGGAGACAAATCACTTCCTCCTCTTCTTTTTCTCATTATCTCACTTCCCTGGATCTGCCAACTTCTTCTGACCTCCTGTCCTGGTAAGTTCTTCAGCCAGTAGCCAAATCATATCTCCAAGTTCCAAAGTCATAGTCATTTCAGGTGTAGTAGGGATTGGTCACTGGGAGGGACACTGGGGGCATTGGTAGGGGATTGGTGTGTAACAGAGTTGTTGGATGGGGTTGGAAAGTTGTTGGGATAGGATTGAACTAAGCTCTGTTGACTTGGGTTTGTTTGACAAGCTGGTGTATGGATTGAAGTTTGACAGGTTGGGCTACTGTCTTGGGGAGTTGGGAAACAGGTTTTAGTGATGTGGACAGTCTGAGGGATCTGAGCCTATCTGTAACTGCAATCTTTCTATCTCTTTCTCACTTCTCTACAAAATCTTTCCTCATTTGTTTATCAAAGGCATTGAATTTCCTCTGAAATGATTGTTTTCCAAATTTGTTGTCCTCAAATCCAAGCACTGCCTCAAAAATAAAGTCTTTCAGCTGTTCTTCATGTCTCCATGAATACTCTTTCTTCATATAAACAGCTTTCTGTGATATGTGCCCTTGACTAGTAAGTAGTCTTAAGCAAGTGTTATGTGTTGTCAATTTCAGTTTGTAAATGATGAGATAGAAACCCTAATCAAGGGATACAATGTCAGTGTTGAAGTGATGAGAGTAAGAAATGATATAAAGGAGCCCTAGTGAGGCCACTGTCCTAAGGTACAAGTGCTCAAGACTGGGGCTTGAAATGTGCTATAGCTACAGTATTTATATGCTACAGAATAGTGCACAGACCAAGACCCTGATGGGAATATTCCCACAGACCCTGAGGCACCATCAAAAAGAAGAGAAGACCTCATGAGAATAGCCAATGGCTGAAAAGGAGTAAGACTTCTAAAATGGAAGAAAGATGGAGATTAATAACAGGTATAAGACATGAGGCTAACTCTATGCCCTAGGTCTAGACCAATCAGGTGACCTGTCACATGACCTGATTAGATAAAAGATTAGATAACCACATGGAAAGATAAAATAAAGTCATGTGATCAAAAAGTGAAAAATGCGAACTATAACACTTAGCATCTAAATGACCTGGGCAGAAGTGGATAATCAGACTAAACTAAAAAAGAAACTCTGACTGCCAGGCTTGCTGGTAGGTCAGAAGTTTAGACATAGCAAAGTATTCCAGGTTCTTGTGATTGGTAATAACATCCACCAGAGTGCCAGAATCTTCAAGGTAATAATGCCAGGTCTTGAATGCAGTAAAAATAGCAAAAAGCTCCTTATCATGGATATTGTAGTTAAATTCTGGCATAGTAAAAGTACATGAATAGAAAGTAACAGGGCAGATCTCATCATTCAGACACCAGAGTGAGAGGATTCTGGTGATCATGTAGTCTGAAGCATTAGTTTCAATGATAAGGGAAGTATTAGAAATCCAATGTGTCAGAATAGAAGCAGAAGTAAAAGCATCCTTGAGGTGCTGGAAAGCAGCACAACAAAAAGCATCAAAATCCCAATAAGCAGACTTGTGGATGAGGTAAGTCAGGGGAACAATAATATCAGAGTAGCCCTGAATGAAACAGCAGTAGAAATTAGTGAAACTAAGAAAAGACTGAATATTGCAAACTTTGTGAGGCTTGGGCCAATCCAGAATGGATTGAACCTTTTTAGGGGATATAGTGAGCCCTGATGGGAAGAGCTGGTATCCAAGATACTTAGTGAAATCAGTATGGAATTCACATTTCTTGGATTTGGCAAAGAGGCCATGTTTCCAGAGATGGTGAAGAACTTCACAGACATGCTCAGTATGGGATGTCTGGTCAGTGGAGAAAATTAGGATATTATTCAAATAAATGATTATGGAAACATCAAGAAGATTGGCAAAGATAGAATTGACAAACCACTGGAAAGCCACAGGGGCATTGGTGAGCCTGAATGGCATAACAAGCCACTCATACAAGCCATAGCATGTATAGAAGGAGATTTTTCACTTCTCACCCTCAGCAATGTGAACTAAATGATAAGCATGCCTAAGGTCAAGCTTGATATAGATAGTTGCATGGCTCAGAGTGTCAAGGAGATCAGAGATGCATGAAAGGGGGTAGCAGTCTTTCTTTATAATCTTGTTGAGTTCTTGGAAATCTACACACAACTGAAGAGATCCATCCTTTTTCCAGATGAAGAGGACAGGGGCAGTGTGAGCAGATGTAAAGGGTTAGATAAAGCTGGTAGAAAGATGTTTGTCTAGGAAAGTCCAGAGTGCTTCAAGCTCAAAGGATAACAGGGAATAGATGGTGCTAATAGATGGGGAAGTGCCTTCTTCCAGATTGATCTTCAGGTCAAACTTGTGGTGGGGGGCAAGAGTAGATGCCTTGCTTTTGCTAAACACATCAGTAAAGTCATGGTATTCCTGAAAACACCAGAAAAATTGGCTGGAGGAGGGACAACAGAAATAGAATGGAGGTGACTTTCTGGAAGTCAGAGTTGCAGACAGAATGGAACTAAGCCATCAAGGCTATAGGCACATGTGAATGCTGATGAGCTGAGTAGCTCAATCAACAGAGGTCTGGGATCAGGGAAACATGGTGAATTGGGTTCAGAGTCAGCTTGGATTAGAGAAACTGAAAGCTATGAAGGTGAGCTCAAAGGTGTTGGCATATTTGATTCAGATAATTGGAATGAGATATGACTTGATACCCAGTCAATCAACAGATTGTGATGGGCAAGCCAGTTGTGTCCTAGAACAAGAGAACTAGATCCATTCAATGAATTAACATAAAATGTCATTGAAGTGATATTACCAGTTTCAAAACAAACAGAAAGATCAATGGCATTTGTAATCATAGAATTAAAAGAGCCATTGAAAAGTCAGAGCTGCAATGGAGGAATGGAATAGGTTGGAAGGTTGTAGGTATTAACTAACTTGGTGTCTACAAAGCAATCTGAAGAACCAGAGTCAATCAGGGCAGAAAATGGAGGAATTTCATGTGAAACAAGGATGACAAGAGACATAAGTAAAGCATTATCTAAAAGAATGGACACATTAAGTCTAACCTCCAGTAAAGCATGGGAAGAATTAACACAACCTTTAGCCCATGTGGAGTCACAGAAGCTGTGGACTATTTTTTTGCCTTTGAGGCAGGGACCTCCAGTTTGGTTTCTGGAGCAGAGGTTTTTGCAGCATAAGCTTTGGCTGCCTTGGAGAAAGACTTTGGTCAGTCCTTTGCTATATGCCCAGTGATGCTGCAAAACAAACAGAGGTGATTTTTGAGTCAATGCTTGCATTTCTTGGCAGTAAGCTTACTGTTCTTACCAAGCTTGGATAATAAGTCCTGCTTCTGGGGAACAGATGACTTAGAGAAGCTGGAAGAAATAGCTGACTTGTTCTTCAATTCCTTAGGGCTGGAGGTCAAAGTGAAGGGTACAAAGGGTTTGTTAGATGATTTGGATGGGTAAGATGACTTTCCTTGTTAGCTAATTTCGGATTTATGCTCCCAGTAATAAGTATCAATGGTCTAAGCAAGCTGGCATGGCTTAATGAGGGTCAGGGGCTTGCCAATGTGGGAAAGGTTATCTTTGATGCAGTCTGGGAGACCATTATACAAGTAGTGGCAGAGAGCACCTTCTTTATAACCCTGGATTTAAGATGCAATTCTGTTAAATTCAACTATATATTTGTTGATTTATTGACCATTCTTTATAGTCAACTGGTCTAGCTGGTGCTCTGCATCTCCAACCAGGTCATGGGGTCTGAAGTTGGTCTGGAGTTCCTGAACAAACTCCTTATAATTGTCCATCCACAAAAGACAGAGATTAGGATTTTTAGTAAGAAGAAGATCAGGCTCAAACCATTCCAATGCCATGCCCTTAAGGTAGGACTGAGCATAAGTAATCTTGGCTTGGTCATTGGCAAAGGCTTTGGGATGATTCTGGAAGTTTAACTTGTTATAATGCACTTTTTCATTTTTACTTTTTTGACACTTTCTTCTTACAACTGTAGCTCTTTACATTGTTACATCACATGACCTTTTCACATCTTCACATTTCACATCTTCACCTTTTTACCTCTTCACTATTTCACATCTTCATATGTCACAGGTCTGAAGCAATCTAGACACTAATATCATGCCTCATTGTTTTCTGCTGTATTTCTAGATCCCCACTCCTTTTCTGCTATTGGCTAGCTTACTGTACATTATTTAGGGCTAGCACCATTTACATGGTCTATGTGCATACTGTAGCAATATAAAAGGAGGTCAGCTCAAGCCTGAGTTTTTCCAGTTTTGCACACTTGAATCTTTCTTGTTCTTAAAATCCCTTGGCTCTTATCTTTCTCATAACTCTTGCCTAGTTCTTGTGGCTCTAAGCTCAAAGTCACTACTCAGGAATCAGTCAGCATACACCAAGAAGGTGTTAGGAAGTTTAGATCAATGCATCAGTAGTTGTGTTTTATAACTTACATTGCATGAAAAAAATGTGGAGCTTCTGGGGGTCAGTTCTGTCAAACTGGTCCAGTTCATGTACTTTGGTATGCTGTGATATTTCAGGGGTACAATAGAAGGAGCAAGCTAACTCACAAATGGTGCTGGTGAGATTGATAATAGTATCATGGTAAATAGGAATAGGTTCCAGGTTATTCTTCAAAATATCAGAATACTTATTGGAGGGGTTATCTCCAGGGTCATCTGATAATCCTGTATGGACACCATGGTTGTCAGGAGTATGGGAAGGTTGGGGAATCTTGGAACCATCAGGGGCTTCATCAACTGAAGCAATAGATATGGAAGAGCAGGAGAGAGCAGGAGCCTGTGAGGCCAAGCCTGGGATATGGTGGGCAGAGAAACTCTTGAACTAATCAAAAATAGCATGAAAGCAAGCTCTAGTTACATGAATAGACATGATAGCAGTATCAGCACAAATGGGAGTTGTTATGGTTGATGATGTCAATGTTGCAGTGATGAGTTACTAACCCTAATCAAGGGCTTGTCAGTATTGGTTTTGGTGAGAGTAAAGCAGATAAAATGATATAAGAGGAGCTCTAGTGAGGCCACTTGATCTAAGAATACAAATGCTCAAGACTAGGG
>JBBPKN010000447.1:0-40119 GCA_038089275.1 Pulveroboletus cf. rosaemariae
GTAGACCTTGCTGGGAGAAAAGGGGATGAAGCAAACCAAAGGTAAGCCTCAAGACAAGTAGAAGGTGACAAATGAAGTGTTGTGCCTCAGTGGTACCAGCTACACTTCCAGGGGTATGCCACTGCCCTCACTCTGTCACAGGGCAATTCCCATTCTATCTCATGATGGGATATGAACCCCATGCCCTTCCTTCTATTATCAATGAATCACTGATGCCTGCTGTTGCTGATTGCACTAAGGTGCTCCTCACTGCTTGTGACAAAGCACTTGCTGCTCATGACCTAGCCTGCCAAACTATGGCATCCTGCATCCACTCTACCTTTTCTCCCTTTGTCAAAGGAGATAAGGTGTGGTTAGAAGCCTGCAATTTGAAACAGGCTGTTGTTCACCCCAAACTCTCTCCCAAAAGGGAAGGACCCTTTACCATTACGGAAGTCCTTTCCCCCATCATCTATTGCCTTCACCTTCCATCCACATGGAAGATCCATCCTGTTTTCCATGCATCACTGCTATCACCCTATTGTGAAAATGACATTCACAGAAAGAACATCCCTGCTCCCCCCCCAGACTTATAGGAGGTGAGGAGGAATATGAATTGGAGCAGATATTAAAACATCAAGGCCCCCTGGGTAACCATCAATTCCTGATCTGATGAAAAGGATACTCAGCAGAAGATGATTTCTGGGAACTGGAATAGAATTTGAAACGTTCCAAGTCCACTTTGGATGAGTATAAACTCCTCCACCCCTGCCACTTTCCCTCATCTGCTCCTCTTCCTCCTCACCTCATCAAGAAAAACACCCACTGTTCAAAGTAACTATGGCCTTCACCGTCAATCAAGGATTCTGCTCATGCAACACTTCCCTTAACACACCACCTCCATTCATGTCCCAACTTCCCATTATAGATATTCCTGATGAGCCTTCGCTCATTTCTTCTCCTTCCTCACTGACTGACACTTTTTCCTCTCCATTATCCTCACTCGCTCCCAAGCTTTCCTCTGAGGACTTCATAGCCTCACCCCCTGCTATCTCCATTGGTCCTGCCATTGTTGCACCCATCCCAGTCCTGCCTCCAGCCATTGACACCAGATCCACTGGCATTCTCAGCATCAATCTCCCCCTCTCTGCACATGCCCTCTGACAGGGCACCCCCTCCACTGATTATTCATGCCAAGTCATGACTTACATCATGGACTCTCACCTCACCATCCCCATCGGGTCTTACCTCAACATATTTTCCCCACTCTGGCTCATTTACCAGATTTATATGCAACTTCTTCATCTCCCCCTCCTGGCTTCAGCCCTGGCCCATATTCCCCATGCTCAGGTCTCTCTCGCACAAGCCCTCATCACATCTATTCACTGTGAACTACTGTCCAACATCAAGATCCTTGCATACCAAATGCACATGGGGGAGTTCCTCACTGACTTGGACCACTATATGTGCAAGTTAGCTGCTGCCAGGGGCTATACCCCTACTACTCCTTCAGCCTCCTCCTCTCCTCTTGATGATTATGAACTTGCTGCACTTGAATGTGCCAAAGCCTGGTGGACTGGCCTTCACAGCGATGGTCATCTCCCTCCTTCCCACTCTTGCTTTCACAAGGCCTGTTTTCACTGTTGCTGCCTGGGGCACATTTGTATCAACTGCCCCTCATACCAATATCCCTACTGCCTCTGTTGGCACCCAGGACATACTTAAGCTTACTGCCCAGCTCAGCAATATATCGTTAATCCACTTGTCTCCTCATTCTCCTCATCTTCCTCCTCCTGCAGGTCCTCCCACACTCCCTCTTGCAGCTCCTCTTGCTCTTCCCGCCACTCCCACAGATCCCACCATTCCCAGGGCTCCTCTCACTGCCCTCCCATGCCTCTGTCACCCCCTCCACCTTCATATCATACCGATGATGACTTCCATGATGATGTTATTGACAAGATGGGCTGGGCCAATATCACCGGCTCCCCCAGGCCCTCTTATAATGCCTTTTGAGGTGTCATGAGTCTTCCACCCCTAGCAGGGGAGTAATGTTATGTTTCTTCTTTTTCTTTTCTCTTTCTCCTTTTGTAGCTTCTGCTCTTCATGCACCTTAGGTGCTCTCTTGTTCATTTGCCATTGATAGATTCTGCTCTTCTCACATTCTAGCCTGACCTAGACCACTCTCTTGTTATGCCCTTTGCCCAGACCTTCTATCTTTCAATCAGCTGACTCATAATCATTCCATCTGTTTCCATCCGTTTCTATATGGATACCTTACTTATCATTCATCAGCATGATTACTCACTTGATCTCCACTTCAACTCTATTAGCTGTACTATAAAGTAGCATACTTCATGTCCTCTCTTTCCTTATGCTACTTCTACCTTGCAATCACCTCACAGTCCTTGCATCTCCACTACTCCTTGTACCTATGTACTTGGAATCCACTGTTTGTGTTCTGGCACTTCTCCGGAGGATCATCAGCATCTGATCTTGGCACACCCCTGGGAGTATAGCTGGTACTACTAAGGCACAACACTTAGTTTGTCACCTTCCACTTATCTTAAAGCTTACCTTTGGTTCACTTCATCCTCTTCTTCCACAGCAAGGTCTATGCCTGTTCCTATCTGGACCTAGCATAACAAGTACCTTGTGTAGGGAAGGTACTCTGTTTTAAAAACCCTGCCTTTCTGTCTTCTTCTTCCATTCTTTCTTCACAACTACTCTTGCCACCCCATTGTCTAATTCATCATCACTAACCTCCTCAATCTTTGTCATTGGTTCTTTGGCAGAAACTGTCTTGATGCAAGGAGTTTCCTTGGTGGTGGCAGGGAAGGAAGAAGAAGTGGGGAAATTCAGGCAGGCCATGTTTATATGTCTGGGTTTCCAGCATCTGAAACAAAGTTTATTCTTGATGCAGAAGGCTCTACCTGCTTCAGTCAGGCATCTCTTCTTTACAGCATCAATGTCCATCACATTCGGATCTTTCTCCAGTTTGAATGAGGTAGAGGAGGGCATGGGAGTTCAGGCAAATGTGCAAGGATTCTTTCACCATTGTTCTATAGAGTGGGTGCACTCCATAGTTCCTTGAAAGTGAGTGGCTTTAGTATACCACTTGGCAATTGTAGAAGGAATTGTATCCAGGTTATGGATGTGATGTGATAGGTAGGACATGAGTTCTGTTTCAAAATATCTGATAAGGATGTTGTCATCAGTGATCTTAGCAGTGACAACTTGGTTCTGGAACTCAGCAGTGTATTCAGCAAGAGAAGGCATCCATTCACCTTTCTTTCCCTGCTTCATCTGTGTGTTTGCCAACCAATGAATGGCAGCATTAACCATGTCCTGTTGTTGGAAAACCTTTAGGAACACAGAGGTGAAATAGGAAAACTTTCCCATGGTAATGGTCATTCTGAAGATATACTTTTTCCAGTATATTGCAGCCCATGACAGTGCTGGCCCTTTAGTCATAAACAAAAGGGCAAACATAATTTTCTTTTCATTAGAGTCATAGACCGTGCTGTTAATAAAGAGGTAGAACTGGACTGTGTCCAGCCAGTTCTCAGCCTTGGATTGATCACCATCAAAGTGCTCAGGGGCACCAAGATGAAGTTCTGTAGGCTTGGTGGTGGAGGTGGAGGAGCCAGACATAGCAATGGATGGGGAGGGTCAGAGAAGGGTGAACATGGGTCAGTGTCGAATAGGAGTAGGAGATGGAGGTGTCTGAGCTCAGGGAATCTGCAAGGAAGAGGAGAGTTTGTGAGTGAGGTCATGGTCTTCTCATACTTCTTCTTGAGAGGGGACAAGGATATTCATGAGCATGTCTTCTGGTGTGGAAGGGCAATCTGGAGGAGAGGGATTTTCAGGTTCTAAAGTGGATTCAAGAGGGTCTGAGGTAGAGGCACAAGGCTCACCCCAGAGAGAGTCAATCAGTGAGGGTTGTTTGGGTGGAATGGTGGGAGCAGACTAGAGCAATGCTAGCCACAAGTAGAATATGCTATGTCTTTTGTTACACTTGGCCTGGGTAGGGACAGGTGTAGACCTTGCTGTGGAAGAAGAGGATAAAGTGAACCAAAGGTAAGCTTCAAGACAAGTGGAAGGTGACAAACAAAGTGTTGTGCCTTAGAAGTACCAGCTATACTCCCAGGGGTATGCTGAGATCAGATGCTGATGATCCTCTGGATAAGTGCCAGGACACAAGCAATGGATTCCCAGTATGTAGGTACAAGAAGCAGTGAAAATGTGAGGACTGTGAGGTGATTGCAAGATAGAAGTAGCATAAGGAGAGAGAGGACAGGAAGTACGCTACTTTATAATATAGCTAATAGAGTTGAAGTGGAGATGAAATGAGTAATCATGCTGACAAATGGTGAGTAAGGTATCTGTGTGGAAATAGATGGAAAGAGATGGAATGATTATGAGTTAGCTGATAAGAAATAGAAGGCCCAGGCAAAGGGTATAACAAGAGAGCAGTCTAGGCTAGGCTAGAATGTGAGAAAAGCAGGATTTATGATGACAAATGAACAAGAGAGCATCTAAAGTGCAAGAAGAGCAGAAGCTAGGATAAGAGAAAGAGGAAAAGAGGAAAGAAAAGAGGAAACATAACAAGAAGCATGACACAAAGGAACAGGAACAGAAAGTGAGGTCAGAGGAACAATGGAGTTGTATCAGAATGGTATGGAGTTAGCATAGGTAAAGTTGTAATCAATCATTAGATAGAAAAAAATGGAGGTAAAGGGAACTAGAAAACACACAGCTTAAAGTGTAAAAGCAACCAGAGTTGCATCAGAGACATAGCAGAGTTGACCTGTTAACATGGGATGTGACAGTATTCCCCTCTTAAGGCCTGGATTCCTGAAGGCTGTGAAGCATATGCTCTTGATGAATAAGTGAGTGGAGCAGGCATTGGAGTTTAGCTGGCCAGAAAACCATAAAAGCAAATACCACCCCAGAGACTTCCACACTAGTATCCCTTATCATGTCTTTATTCACTGACATTCACACCTGGTCTGATAAGTGCCTGGAGGAGTGCATTAAAGATGAAGAGGAGCTTGGTGATGTGAAGTATGCTAAGCAGAAGCAGCAGGGAAAAGTGAGGAGAGAGGAGAAGGCTCAGAAGAAAGTGGAGAAGGCTTGGAAAGCAGTGGCAGTGATTCAGAAACAGATGAGTATTGGAAATGGGATCAGAACCTAGCACTCAAAAACTGGCTTAGGTGGAGGAACTTTGCCAAGCCCAGGTGGGGTTGAGTAGCAGCAATGGCAAGAGAAGAGCAGAAGAGGGACTAGAGTGCTGAAGATGTGATGACCAGGAACTAAAGTACCAGGTGGGCCCAGGCAAGTCAACATCATGCCTTGCCTGTATAGAGGCAAAGGTAAGGTGTGACTGCCCCAGCCAGGAGAAGCTGGAAAGGAAGTGGAAACAGAAGGTGAAAGAGAAAGGGGTGCCCAATAGCAGGGCAGACTCAAAGAAGACAGAGGAGGGTCTTTGGCAGGTGGCTGAGGGCTGTTGCCTGATGAAGGCATCAATAAGGAGGTGGGCTGGAAGGTACAGTGAGAGGCCAAATGCAAAAACTGGCTGCTGGAGTGGCTGGTTGATGCATTGGAAATGGCATGGATAAAGGAGACTGGAGAAGCTGGGAGTTTGGGAAGTGAGGATGGGGAGGTGGACAAGATGGCAGCAGAGCTATCAGAACTTTGTGCAGAGGTTGGCAAAATTTCTGTGGTAGACAAGAAGATCAAAAAGATAATCTTAGAATAGGTAGTGTTATGCTAGGCCCAGGTAGGGACAGGCATAGACCTTGCTATGGATAAGAGGATGAAGCAAACCAAAGGTAAGCTTCAAGATAAGTAAAAGGCAACAAATAAAGTATTGTGCCTTAGTAGTACCAGCTACACTCCCAGGGGTATGCTGAGATCAGATGCTGATGATCCTCTGGTTAAGTGCCAGGACACAAGCAGTGAATTCCAAGTATGTAGGTACAAGGAGTAGTGGAGATGTGAGGACTGTGAAGTGATTGCAAGGTAGAAGTAGTGTAAGGAGGAGAGGACAGGAAGTATGCTACTTTATAATACAGTTAATAGAGTTGAAGCAGAGATAGAATGAGTAATCATGCTAATGAATAATAAGTAAGATATCCAAGTGGAAATGGATGGAAAGAGATGAAATGATTATGAGTTAGCTGATTAAGAGATAGAAGGCCTGGGCAAAGGGTGTAACAAGAGAGTGGTCTAGATGAGACTAGAGTGCAAGAAGAGTGGAATCTATAGTGGAAAGTGAACAAGAGAGCACTCAAGGTGCAAAAAGGGCAGAAGCTATAATGAGAGAAGAAGGGAAAAGAGGAAGAAAAGAGAGGAAATGTAACAGGTAGAGGGTCTTGTGACTAGATCACTAGATCCACTACAGTTGGTTAATCATAAAATGTCCTGGGTTTGTCCAGGTAACAGAGATGAGACTTCTCAATGATCTCTGAAGCATGCTCTAATTCAGTGGCAAGGAGCCACAAGGTCTCCTCATCAGTATTCTCATAACATAACCACTTAACCAAATATAGTAATTTGCAGTTCCTTCACCTATGATCTATCTTTGAGTCTAGGATTTTGGAGATCTCAAACTCTGATTCACCATTGATCTTGACTGGGGATGGGGATGGTTACATGCAATCTGGAATCATGTTGAGGACAGAGAGTTCAAGTTGAAAAACATGAAAAACCAGATGAATGGACTTCATGTTCTCCAGGAGATAAAGTGTGAAGGACAGTGAGCCTGCCTGAGCAATAATGGAATAAGGACCTAAGTTCTTTTCAGTGAGTTTTTTGGAAGGCTGTGTAGTCCTAAAGTACTTAGCCTTGATAAATACCTGGTTACCTACTTTAAAGTCTGGTGCCAGAGATCATTGGGTATCTGCAGGTCCTTGGTATCTGACTTGGGCAGCAGCTATTTCTTCATGAAGGAAGGTGTGGAGAGAGTCAAGGTCTATGGCATATTCTCAAGCTCAGGTAGAGATGAGATCATGTTCTGGGTACATGGAGATGTTTGGATGATAGCCCTTGTTTGCAAAGAAAGGAGAAACACCTGTGGTAGCATTAGGGGCATTGTTATAAGTGAACTCCATGAGGGGCAGGAGTTTGGACCAGTTGTCCTGCTGATAGTTGCAATAAATGCATAGATACTGCTCCAGGGTTTGGTTCATTTGCTCAGTTTGACCATTACCCTCTGGATGATACCTGGAGGTGAAGTGGAGATGGATATTGAGGGCTTGACCCAGAGAACAGAAGAAATGGGAAACAAACTCAGAATCTCAATTGGAGGTAATATGGGAGGGAACTCCATGTTTGGAAAACACATGGAGTAAGAAGAGTTTAGCAAGCTCTGGGGAGGTCACCTTGTCATCTGTAGAAATGAAGATGCATTGCTTTGATAGATGATCTACAACAATGAGAATGGCAGAGTGACCAGAGGAAGCCAGAAGCTGTTTGATTAAATTCATAGAAATGAAATTCCATGGCTTTTCTGGAATGGGGAGCTGCTTGAGGAAACTGTAGGGTTTGTGATGGGGTACCTTAGCACAGACACAAGCTGTACATGAAGAAACATATTCCTTGATGAATGCTTGAATGCCAGGCCAGGTATACTCTCAGTGAGTAAGCTCCAGTGTCCAATTCTGACTGAAGTGTCCAGATAAGAGGTGGTCATGCTTGTAGTGGAGGACCTGGAGTTGGAGGTCAGAAGCATTGGGGACATAGATGTGGTTGTCCAGACATAAGAAACCTCCTGGGTCTCTAGACCAATAAGAGTCAGACAAGAAAATACTGGAACAGTGGATAGAGACAGTAAAGTCAGAAGGGAGTGTCAAGATGATGTCATGATGAAGGTTTTCAATGTCAAAGAGGGATGTGGACTGGAATACCAGAGATACTAGGGAGGAAGCCTGGAGGGATGCAGTGAGTTGTTTCTGTGTAAACATGGGCTGGAAGTTATGTGGATTAATGAGGGCATAGTTGCCATTCCCCTCACTGGGATAGATGTCCCATCATCTAGTTAGAGTGTCAGGTTTAGCACCTAAATGGCCAGGGTAAGAATGGATGATCAGATTAAACTGAGAGAGAAACTTCAACCACCAGGCTTGCCAGCAGGTCAGAAGTTTAGACATATCAAAATATTCCAGGTTCTTGTAATTAGTGATGACATCCACCAGAGAACTGGAATCTTTGAGGTAATGACACCAGGTCTTGAATACAGTGAAAATAGCAAGAAGCTCCTTATCATGGATGTCATAGTTGAGTTCTGGTGCAGTGAGCATATGTGAATAGAAAGCAACAGGGCAGACCTCATCATCTGGATACCAGAGTGAGAGGATTCTGGTGATTGCATAGTCAGAGGTATCAGTCTCAATGATAAAAGGAGCATCAGGGACCCAATGGGTCAGAATAGAAGTGGAAGTAAAAGCATCCTTGAGGCACTAGAAAGCAGTGTGATAAGAAGTGTTGAAATTTCAATGAGCAGACTTGTGGGTAAGGCAAGTCAGGGAAATAACAATGTTGGAGTAGCCCCAGATGAAGTGGCAATAGAAGTTAGCAAAACTGAGGAAGGACTGGATATTCCTAATCTTGCAAGGCTCAAGCCAATCCAGAATGGATTAAATCTTTTCAGGGAACATTGTGAGCCTGGAAGGAGAAAGTAGGTATCCAAGATACTTAGTGAAATTGGTATAGAATTTGCATTTCTTGGGTTTGGCAAAGAGGCTGTGCTTCCAGGGGTGGCAGAGGACTTCACAGACATGCTCAGTATATGATGTCTGATTAGCAGAGAAAATTAGGATATCATCCAAATAAACAATCACCAAAACATCAAGAAGATTGGCAAAGATAGAATTAACAAACTGCTGGAAAGCCACAGGGGCATTGGTGAGCCCAAATGGCATGACAAGCCACTCATAGGAGCCATAGTGTGTACAGAAGGAGGTTTTCCACTCATTGCCCTCAGCAATGTGAACTAAATGATAAGCATGCCTAAGGTTGAGTTTGGTATAGATGGTTGTGTGGCTCAAAGCATCAAGAAGATTGGAGATGCACAAAAGGGGGTAGCAGTCTTTCTTTGTGATCTTGTTGAGTCCTTGGAAATCTACACACAATCAGAGGGATCTGTCCTTCTTTTGAATAAAGAGGACAGGGGCAGCATAAGTGGATGCAGAGGGTCAGACAAAACCAGTAGCAAGATGTTTGTCTAGGAAAGTCCTGAGTGCTTCAAGCTCAGAGGGTAACAGAGAATAGGTGGTGCCAACAGGCAGTAAGATGCCTTTTTTCAGATTGATCTTCAGGTCAAACTTGTGGTGAGAGACAAGAGTAGATGTCTTGCTTTTGCTAAACACATTGGCAAAGTCATGGTATTCCTAAGGAATGCTGGAAAGGTCAGCTGGAGGAGAAGCAATGGAAGCAGAACAAAGATAACTCTCTGGGGATTGAAGCTGCAGATAGAATGGGACTGAGCCATCAAGGCTATAGATACATGCAAATGCTGATGAGCTGAGTAGCTCAATCAACAGAGATTTGGGGTCATGGGAACATGGTGAATCAGGTTCGGAGTTAGCTTGGGGTGGAGAAACCAGAGGCTGCAAAGGTGAGCTCAGGGGTATTGACATGTTTGGTTCAGATGATCAGAATAAGATATGACTTGATACCCAGTTAATCAATGGATTGTAGCAGGCAAGCCAGTTGTGTTCTAGAACAAAAGAACTAGATCCATTCAATGAAGTGACATAGAATGTCATTGGAGTGATATCACTGATTTCAAAACAAACAGAAATATCAATGGCATTTATAATCATAGAATTGGAAGAGCCATCAAACAGTCAGAGCTGCAACAGAGGAACAGAATAAGTCGGAAAATTGTAAGTACTGACTAACTTGGTGTTTACAAAGCAATCTAAAGAACCAGAGTCAATCAGGGTGAAAAATGAAGGAATTTCTTGTGAAACAAGGGTAGTGAGAGGCATAAGTGAAGCATTATCTAAAAGAATGGATATATTAAGTTTAACCTCCAGTAAAGCACAGGAAGGATCAATGCAACCTCCAGCCCATGCAGAGTCACAGAGGCTATGGACTATTTTTTCACCTCTGAGACAGAGGCCTCTGGTTTGATTTCCAGAGTGGAGGTTTTGGCACCACAAGCTTTGACTGCCTTGAAGGAAGACTTGGGGCAGTCCTTTGCTATATGCCCCATGATACCACAGAACAAACAGAGGTGATTCTCCAGTTGACACTTGCATTCTTTGGTAGTGAGCTTACCATCCTTACCAAGCTTGGATGATAAGTCCTGTTTCTGGGGAACAAATGACTTGAAGGAGCTGGAGTGAGTAGCTGACTTGTTCCTTGATTCATTAGGGCCAGAGGTCAAAGTGGAGGATACAGTGGGTTTATCAGAGGACTTGGATGGATGAGATGACTTTCCTTGTTGGCTGAGTTTGGATTTGCACTTCCAGTAATGAGCATCAATGGTCTGTGCCAGCTGGCACAGCTCAATGAGTGTTAGTGGCTTGCCAACATGGAAAAGGTCATCTTTGATGTGGTCTGAAAGACCATTATAGAAATAGTGGCAAAGGGCACCTTCTCCATAACCCCAGACTTGTAATGCAATTCTGTTAAACTCAACTACATATTTGTTAATTCATTGACCATTTTTCATAGTTAACTGGTCTAGCTGGTGCTCTGCATCTCCAACCAGATCATGGGGTCCAAAGTTGATCCAGAGTTCCTGAACAAACTCCTTATAATTGTCCATCCACAAGGGACAGAAGTCAGGATCTTCAGTAAGGAGGAGGTCAGGCTCAAACCATTTCAATGCCATGCCCTTAAGGTAGGACTGAGCATAAGTGACCTTGGCTTGGTCATTGGCAAAGGCTTTGGGATGATCCTGGAAATTTAATTTGCATTGCACCAGAAAAATGCAGAGCTTTTAGGGATTAGTTCTGTCAAACTGGTCCAGTTCCCATACTTTGGTATACTGTGATGTTTCAGGGGTACAATGGGAAGAGTAAGCTAATCCATAAATGGCACTAGTGAGATTGGTGATAATGTCATGGTGAATAGGAATAGGTTCTGGGTCTGGAAAAGGTTCAGGATTATCCTCCAAAATATTGGAATATCCATCAGAGGGGTTATCTCCAGGTTCATCTGGTACTTCTGGCTGGGTGCCACAGTTGTCAGGGGTGTGGGGAGGTTGAGGAACCTTGGAACCATCAGGGGCTTTATCAACTGAAGCACTAGGTGTGGACAAGTGGAAGAAAGCAGGAGCCTGTGAGGCTAAGCCTAGTGCACAATAAGTAGAGAAGCTCTTGAACTGATCTAGGATAGCATGGGAGTGAGCTCTGGTTACACAGATAGACATGATAGCAGTACCAGTACAAGTGGGAGTTTGAATATACTATTATAAACATTTTGACATACTCCAGGGGTACTCCAGATAACTCTGGAGTGGATGGGGCTTGGCTTCACCTTATGTGGTGTGCCCTTATGCTAGTACTGAGTGCTCCAATTTATGGAGGGGTCAGAAACTATTGAAGATCTGGAATTGGCCATAGGGCTTTTTCCCAACAAGAGATACAATGTCAAGTTGTGGAGTAAGTTGAGGGACTTAGGGTAGGGTACAATGTTAAGTCATAAGGCAGAAGGGATCTGGGGGAGATTGTAACATCATATTATGGTTGATATTCAAACTATAGTACAAGATACAGAACTACAGTATTTATACCTCAGGGAGGCAGATTATTTAAGGAGAGAATGGAGATATAAAAGGAGTTGTCTCATAAGTGAAGCAGGTGCCAATGCATCCTGGATATGAATGGAGATATCAGAGGAGACAATATCAAATAATGTCAAACTGAAACTAAGTGATGACAGGGAAAAGTGCAGCACAAAGGAACAGGAACAGAAAGTGAGGTCAGAGAAACAATGAAGTTGTATCAGAATGGTATGGAGTTAACATAGGTAAAGTTGTAATCAATTGTTAGGTAGGAAAAGATGGAGGTAAAGGGAACTAGGAAACATGCAGCTTAAAGCATAAAAGCAACCAGAGTTGCATTGGAGACATAGCAGAGTTGATCCATTGGCACAGGATATAACACTGTTCCTCTTGTGAGTACCAAGACAGTTCTTTTACCCACCTCCAACATCTATGTAAATCAGGACACTGGAAAGTGCAAGGGCACACCACATAAGGTGAAGCCAAGTTCCATTCAATCAATCAACCCTTCCCAACTCCCTCTGGAAGTCTCCAGATATCCCTAGAGTTTCTGGACAACAAGGGCTATGTTTAGGAAGGAGATTGGTATAAGTTTTAACAAGTAAGCCATAAGAATAAGCAGATATGAAATGAAATGGAAATGCAGGATCAGACATGACTATACCATAAGAATGGGGATCTCTGCCACAAATGCATCTTAGATCTAGATTTAAATCCAGAGAGATTCATAGAGATAAGATCTAGGGCATAACCAGGGAAAATCCTGGGATAATCCACATTATGTAACCTATCATGTGACCACTGCAAGGGAAACTCTAATAGAGAAGAAAACCACAGACTAGGGTTACCAAAAAAGGGTTGCTACTCTCACAATTATGTAATAATTGTAGTATAGTGCATGAAAGTTTGAAGTATTTTAATAGTTTTGATTGTTACTTTATAACAGATTACAGTCAATTATCTAGGATCAGATGGATATAAATAAATATAGAAAAGAATAGGTAAGAAAAAATCCATAAGCTTAAAAAAGAGTCTCTGATAATATAAAACTATATAACTTAAAAGAAAGTTGAATTTGCTACAAAAATGAAATGCAACTACTAATGCATTGACCTTTCTAACCCTAATCCTTGGGAAGTGCCTCCTATCTTGCTATCTGGCTTTTGTGCTAGTGGCCAGGAACTAGGTGTGATGAGAATGAGATGAAGAGCCTAAGCCAATCCCTAAGCCAATAGGAAACTGTTGAATCACTTATAGGAAGTGGAGTATAGCCAGAAGAGACTAAACCAGACTCAAGTGAGCAAGACTGGGAAATTCCAGCTTGCCTACCCTTGCCTATATATATTCCAAGGACTGGTACACAGACCATGCTGACTAAGTATAGGAACTACCTAATCAGGGAATGCCCTAAACCCTGGGTTAATAGATAAAGAACATGAGGAAAAAGCATGGAGCAAATATTAAGGAGTATAGCAGGATACCATGTGAATGTGGGAAAATGGAAGAAAAGTATCTAGGAAACAAATGCAGGGTCAGAGGTGCTTGTACCATGAGGATAAAGATCTCTGCCACAGATAAGATCCAATCTGTAGATCTGCCACAGATGTATTTAGGGTTTAGATCCAGATCCAGATCTAGATTAGATAAGATCTATGGAAATTAGATGAAGGGCAGTTTCAGGGAAGATCCTGGAAAGATCCATGTCAGGTGACTTATGGTCACATGACCACTACTTAGGGGAAAAGGATAATAAATACTCTTAAAGGAATAGAACCATAGACTAGAGTTAAGCTTAAAAAGGTGTGTCTTGTGCACAATCACATGATGTTACATGACTAGTTCTAGTGCTGGAGTGTTACATCATAACAAAAGATTAATGACAGAATAAATAGAGACCTCTATCTTCAAATTTTAAAGAATAAATAATATTTTCAGCTTTTTAGAAATAATAAAATGTTGGAAATAATAAATATTAATAGAAGAAAGGTCGAAAAAATAACCTCTAATAGCTTTAAAAAGAGTAGAACACTTTTTAAAGTGATCTTTAAATATAACAGAAAAGCTAACATCACTTTTCTTGGCAATGGCTTTATCAGAATGGCCAGCATTAAGCAATAAAAGATTAATACTTTGTTAAGTAAAAAAAAGAAATTTAATTATGATAATGGTTGAAAATTATAAAGTGTGGAAGTCTTTTATACTCAGACATATAACTAATATGTATATCTGTATTTGTATTAACCAAAAATGGTTGGTATTCTATGATTTGGGTAAAATTTTGATTATTAGTTCAAAAGCTCAAAAATGCTTTCTGTTACAGTCTTGACTAGATAATAAGAGCAGTGAGAAGAAAAACAAGGGTGAAACACTGCACTAACCCCTAAATTAGGCTAGGCAAGAAGAAAGAATAACTTGAAAGTCCTTAAAATTAAAAAAGACTATTCTAACAGATAGTTAAGTCTAAAGAAGATCTAACTTACCCAAATGCTCTATTATAACCACTGTACACAAACCAATACAAAGTAGCTATAACTGTTATGCTCTACCTTGGCTAAGTATTTTTCTAATCCTAATCTTGGTATTATACCAGTATTATTTTCAATATTGGTTGAGTAATAAGAAATAAAGAATAAAGGAAATACTTAGGATAGTAATGCCTTGAGGAACCATATAGGACCACTGTGCCTTATAGACCTGTATTAATAGCTAGCCAATAACAAAGCAAAGCAACAAAGTAATCAAGGCTAGAAAGCCTTGACCAACAAACTACTTCTACTTATACTTTATCATATGATATATGAACCAGCTAGATAAAGGGCCATAATACTAAATAAGGGAATAGTGCATGGAGCAAGGGTAAAAGATATGACCAAATGGGCCATATGAATCAAGAAATTGAAATAGAAGAGAAGATTAGAAATAGCAGAGATTAAACCTTGCTCTTAGCCATAAGTGTTGCAACTATGACACAAGAGTTACATTGTTACAGTGTCAGATAGTATACAACTCTTTCTAACCCTAAATGGTCTGCCTTGAGAGAATACATTGGTTTTATTGTCAAATTCAAATTAAATTAAATAAGGGCAGTGTGGACTTAGGGTAGCAAAGTGTTACAAAGTGACATTCCAGCACTAGAACCAAGTCACATGATATCATGTGATTGTGCACAAGGAACCCCTTTTTTAGCTTAACCCTAGTCTGTAGTTCCAATTCTTTAAGAGTATTTATTATTTCTTTTTCCAGCAGTGGTCATGTGATCATAAGTCACCTGACATGGATCTTCCCTGGATCTTCCTGGGAAATGCCCTCCTCTCTAATTTCCATGGATCTTATCTTAGATCTAGATCTAGATCTGAATCTGAACCCTAGATACATCTGTGGCAGATCTCTAGATTGGATCTCATCTATGGCAGAGATCACCATTCTCATGGTGCAAGTACCTCTAACCCTGCACTTTCATTCCAAGGCTATGCCTTCTCTTCCATTCCTCATTCATATCTGCACCTGCTCTTTACTGGCATTTTTTCATATCTGCTCCATGCTTTTCCCTCATTGTTGTTCTTATTTATTAACCCAGAGTTTGGGGCATTTCCTGATTAGTAGTTCATGTATTAGTCAGCAGTAGTCCTTAGACAATATATAAGGGTAAGAGTGTAGAGGACTGATTCCCCAGTCTTCATTACTTGAATCTTGAACTTAGCTTGAGTTCTTATTGATCCTTAGAGATTATATCCCTCTCTTGCCTTGCTAGGGTTCTGTCCCTCAGCTATAGGGTTGGCTCTCACTCTCTTTTACTCATTACCTAGTTAGAGCCACTAGCCACAAAAGCTCACAAGAAAGAAGCACTAGAATAGAGTTAGAGTTAGGCAAGCCCTCATGTAAAGGACACATGTTACAAAGTCTGAGAAGCCATTGCACTAGTGTTCAGAGACAACCCTTGTATTGGCAAGAGCTATCTAGAAGTAATGGTACAATGGTAAAAACAACAAGTGGTTAAGGCTAGGGGCCTTGTACTATATCTTACTAGCTATTTATACCTATCCTAGATAAGCATGGATCATTCCTGGGGCATAGGGCAATACTAAATAAGAAAATAGGGCATAGGGTATGCTAACTAAAAGTATGACCAATGGATCATGCAGTAGAAGTATGTATGAAGAGGCTATATAGGAATGAAAGTATTAGGGTTTAGAGTAAGCAGAGATTAAACCATGCCCTTAACCATAAGGCCAAGGAGATCCCATCTAGAAATCTGCCACAATTAGATCTGACCCTCAACTAGATCAAGATCCAGATTCATCAGAGATTAGATCAGAAGATATGCCTGTCATCTGAAATGCTAGATCCAACCATAAGCTATGCCCAAATCATAATAAGGGACTTTGAATAACAACTTAACCATATCCTAGGGTTTATCCTTGTTTGACTAGAAAGTCTCACAGTCATATGATTGTCATGTGACTCTTCTGCTAGTAAACTATTTGTTTGTAATACTATCCTCTCTTCAAGGGCAAGACTTCTGGATTGCCAATAAGCTTTTTTCTAGCTTCTTATAATTTATCATTAGAGTATGGTATCATTGCTCTCTGAAACTCTGATATAAATAAGAAAATGAAAAGAAAAACGCATATGCCAAGAAACTCTGAAGATTTTGAAAAGTGAAAAAATACTCTTTCTTGATTAGAATACTTGAACTCCTGTGTCATTCTTTATAACTTGATGATATCTTCTCCTAGAAGAGGGGGTTCACTACATTCACCTATCATCTCTACTATCCCCTCTTCAGATTTCATTGTCCTAATGAAATACATATTGATATAAGCATGTAATTTCAATGAAACAATTACTCTTGTTTAGAAAAAAATATCTTGAAAATTGACACAAATTCTTCTTTATGCTTTTCATTTGATACTGGTATGTTACAACCAGGCTTCTTGCTTCAACAATATCTCAAATTCAATTAAGAACTGAGTAGCAGATTGTCAAATAAACAAGAATATTGGAATTAATGGAATGGTAACCTAGAAGTTTAATATGCAGCTTCTTGCATTACTGCCTCTGAAATCTCTGAAATAAAACCTTTTAAAGTCTTGCTAAGGACTCAATCCATTTACTCTAGTGTCCAACTTTGACACAGCCCTGTATCTGTAGCTGGTAACCTTGAGGCACAACACTTTGTTTGTCATCTACTCACTTGTACTCAGGATTTACCTTTGATAGAGTCTCCCTCATCCTTACCAGCAAGGTCTACATTAGTTCCTACCTGGGCCTAGCATAACACCATTAAAATGGCCCCATAGCTCCTTGGCCTTGATAGCAACTTGAAAGTGAAAAGTAAATATTGCCCAGTTCATGCCTTTAACTTCAAGCTTTGGCATGTTGCTAGAAAGAGTGTCAGTGAAGATGGGTACAATAGTGTTCATAATGGTGAGATATGATTTGATCAATACACAGGGAAATCAGAGCTTATAATCTAATAGAATAAGAATTTTCAGAGAGGCATGTAAACTCAGTTATGTATGAGCCAATAGACTAAGTTGATTATATCTATCAGAATAACACTATGTATGGGTAAGTGGAAGTATGTAGTATGTTGAAAGCAGGGAGCTTACCTTAGTCATGTGCAAGACAACAGATTAAGGTACTCAGAAATAAGAAAATACATCATATATACTAATATTTGATGTATCCTATGATCAATGTAATGACAGCATGTGTAGAACTGCCAGACTGAAACATATGTGAACAAAAAGGATAAAATACATACATGAGACAGTAACAAGAAAGTCCTTTGGGACTAAAATATGTCCTGCACATGTAATATAGTAGACTATATGCATACCTGCTAGAAACAGCATGGTTTGTGTTCCTGGCTGTGTGCATGCTTGATAATCTAACATGGATAGCATTGTAAAACTGCAGTATACTTGTAGTCACTGTGTATTAGGTAGATAGGTAAGTACTAACCTGCAGAATACTTGCAGTTGCTAAGTATTCTAAGGTAACTAATGGTCTGATGTAGCTGTTAGTTTATGTAAGTGGTAGATTGTATGTAATCAACATATTCCAACAAGCATTGGCAGCCCTGCCAGTTCTGATTTGTAAGCAAATAGAATATTAGTTAGTAGAAAAAAGCTTAAAGAAACAATTAGAAGAGGATATTTGATAATTCAATATCATAAAGAGTTCTGATAACAGTAGACTTTCCAAGACCAGTTTGCTGGGCAACAGAGTAAGTGAAATAGCCATGAAAAGTCAAAAAAAGGGTATTTTCCTTTTAAGCAGAGAAAATAAGATATATAGTAAATTATAAAGTTATGAGGGCATTGAATGTGGTTATATAGCACTGAATGCACTACCCTGTGGCTATTAAACACTGCCTAATAGGCTGTGTGCATTGCCATTAGGCTGTTTATGCATTTCTGTTACATAGCAAAATAATTAACTCAATGAATCTCTGTTTTAAATTATCCATATCTTAATCAATTTTAATCAGAATTGTGTAATTCAGGTATTGTCATGTAGTTCTAATTAATTAATATTTGTCATCAACTTACACTTTAGCTTTATTTGTTCTTGTTATGGAGTTATTCTATAAATATTGAAAAAGTGCTAAATATTGGGTCAATTTTTTGAGTCACTATATAGTTAAGTTTGAAAAAAAAAATTCTCACAGTATGGGGCTGTATTAAATGAAATTGTTATAATGCACTTTTTAAACTCTTCATTTTTTGATTATTCTTGATTCTACTTTAGCTTTTTATATTATTACATCTGTTATAGTTTGCTTTTTTAATTTTTGATCACATGACTTTATCTTATCTTTCCATGTGGTTATCTAATCTTTTATCTTATCTAGGCACATGATGGGTCACATGACAGGTCTAGACCCAGGGCATAGGGTTAGCCTCATGTCTTTAGCCTGCTTTTTATTTCCATGGTTCTTTTATTTTAGAAGCCTTGTTTCTCTTTAGCCATTGGCTATTCTCACAAGTGCTTCTCTTCTATTTGATGGTGCCTCAGGGTCTGTGGGAATCTTCCCATCAGGGTCTTGGTCCATGCACCATTTTGTACCATATAAATACTGTAGCTTTAGTATGTCTCAAGCTCCAGTCTTAAGCACTTGTATACTTTATTGCAGGTGACCTCACTAGTGGCTCCTTATCCATTTATCCTTTGCCTTACCCTTGATTGGGTTTGTTTGTCTCATTGTCTCTCATCCAAAAATAACAATGCAACAACATCATGTGACTATTTTACCTCTTCATCTCTTTATTCTTTACACTTTCATTCTTCACATCTTCACATTTCACAAGTCCAGACTGGTCTAGGCCATTACTTCATACCTCATGTATACCTCATGTATTTCTAGGTCTCTGCTCTTTTTCTGCCATTAAATGGCCTACTGTACAATACTTTAGGGCTAGTCCATCTTATATAATCTGTGCAGTTCTGTAGCATATATAAAGGAGGGCATATCTAAGCTGGGTTTCCTAGTCTTGCATACTTAAGCCTTTACCTTCATAAGTCTTCTTAACTCTTTATTATTCCTATCTAGTTCTGATATCTCTTATTCAAAGATATTATCCAGCAGTTAGAAGAAAGTGCACATAGAGATACAGAAGATCCTTTCAGTAGCTAACACAAAGATTATGTTCCAGAAATGGTTACAGAGCATGGAGAATCCTGGAATTTCTGCAAATGAAATTATTATCTTTTAGCAGGATAATAATTCCAAATATAACTTCAAAAAAGCTCAAATGTGAATTAAGGGAGAAAAATATCAAGCTTCTGGATTGGCCTGCATAGTCTCCAGATCTTAATTCTATTAAACAAACTTGAAGTTATTTAAAAAAATGCCTTTCAAATTATAAAAGGGCTTTTACAGGAATTTATCAATAATAAAATAGAGTGGTGGTAAAATGGAAAAGAATTTCTGTGAAGTATCAGAAATGGATAAAAAGCATGTCTAGAAGGATTTAAGCAGTTATCAAGGCTAGAAAAGGTCAGATCAAGTACTAAATACCATATTTTGTATAAAGTTAAAAAAACTGTTTTAATAAGTTATTACTTTGATATAATCACCATTTTACCAAAACATAATCAGATGCTCTGATTCTTGGACTAATAGAAAGCCAGAAGCAAGTGCTTTATTTCATATATTTAAATTCTAGGATAATAATTAGATACTGTTGAGAATTATTGCAACTAGTATAAAATTTGCAAATATTGGAATAGTTTTTTAAGCCACTGTGCTTGAAAGGGCATAAGTGCCTGAAGTTGTCTTGAAGAGATGGAGTTGAACTTGATGAATGCTAAAATATAACAATACTTAGTGATATTCTCTACCAGCCTATTACTAAGCCTTTTATCTGGCTTTTTTTATATTCATTTGTTACAATCTTTGGTGTTGTATTTGATACAAGGAGAAGCTAACCCTAGACAAGGGCTTATCAGTGTCAATGAGATGAGAGTAAAGCAAGAGTATATGAGTATATAGAGGCACTTGCACTAGATAATACAAATGCTCAAGACTGGGGCTTGAGTCTTGATAGAGCTACAGTATTTATACAGTACAGAATGGTGCACAGACCAAGACCCTGATGGGAATTCTCCCACAGACCCTGAGGCACCATCAAATGAAAAAGAAGTTATCATGAGAATAGCCAATGGCTGAAAAGAAGTGATGCTTCTAAAATGGAAGAAAAATGGAAATTAATAACAGGTATAAGACATGAGGCTAACCCTCAGCCCTGGGTCTAGACCAGTCATGTGACCCATCACATGACCTGATAAGATAAAAGATTAGATAACCACATGTAAAGATAAAATAAAGTCATGTGATTAAAAAAAATAAAAAATGTGGACTATAACACCATTTCCTTTTATTTAATTTCAGATCATTGATTTTGATCTTATTAGATCATGTTACTTTTTTTCCAATCCTCTATAGTCCAGTTCTTGCAAGCATATGCAAAGCCTAACTGGATTTTATAATATTTTAATAAAAGAAAAATTTATTTTAGCTTGAAAATAGCTTTTATGCCACTTTTTATTAAATAATGGCAAATGGTATTGGAATAAAGGGGTTGATTAATGAGATCAGAGTGTGTTTTAGTCACTTTAACAGCATTCTCTGCACTATAAAAGAAGATAAGGTAGACAGCATAATAAATATTGGTAGAAGAAAGCTTGAATAAACAATTACAAATGGACATTTGAAGATCTGGGTGCTTTTAAAAAGATAGCCTTGATATAGTAGCATATTCAACACCAAGCTGGGTAGCAATAATATGAGCTAAGTGGCCAGCATCATATTAAGCAAGAATAATAGTTTTTTAACTAGCTATAAAAGATTGCATGATAATATAAGAATATATGAAAGTATTTTGAAACTCAGATATACTGTTTACATATGTATATTTGTTTGTGACATCAACAAAGCCAAATATAGCTTGATGTAATAGAGATTTTAATTTTCAAATCAAAAGTACAATAACTAATTTAATAAGATATTTATCTTGTAATAATTATATTCTGGCAGCATTTGGATGGAATTATGTGATTTATAGAGCAACATTGTTGCCAAAGACCCTTACTACAGTCCATCCCACCAAGGCAATGTGTTATTTGTTTATATAATTGCAGTATACTTCATGCACCAGATTAAAGCTAAATATTGAACTGGTTTTTGAAGTTACTGTATATACTGAATGTACATTAGAAAAAATCAGGAAAAATAGATAGTAGATAAAGTACCATAGTCTAAATTCATAAATGGAAATCAAGAACAGTAAGTGTCCTTGTAAAAGTGTTAGAACAAAAATAGTGATTCTTTTGCATATTTATAAATACTGATAGTATATTAAAATTAGATATTGCAATGTCTTTAAAGATTACTGTATATGATAATGTTTTAAAACTCAAACATACTGTTTAAATATGTATCTTTGTTTGTCAGTTCAAATAAAGCCAAATATGTCATTATTTAGACATGATTTCTATATATTAATCAAATTAAAAAAAAATCTATTTTAATAGATTATTATTTTGTAATAAACATATCTTGGCAACCTTTGGGCTAAATTACATAATTTTGAGGTTGTTCTGTAGTCAAAAGTATTAATCTCACCTAAGCATAGTGAAATTCCCACAGATACTTGCAGGGCACTTTATATTCCATATTAAAGTTAGAAATTGAAATAGTTTTAAAAGTTACTATATTGCCTATTTCCATTAGACTTTCAGTTTGTTGGTTATTATATTGTTGATCATGGTATAGTGTCCATATATCACAGCTATCCATTTCACTATAACAGCATCTATCTTCTATTTGTTATGGTGGCAATATGGCACTCTGTGCAGATAAGCTTCTAACTCTAACCCAGTATAACCTTGGGGTTATGCAAGTGTCAATATCAGTGTTGATATGAAGAATAGAGGATAAAATGGATAAATGCCTAATGTTATGGTCAGTATCAGACTTTGTATGAGAAGACTCTAAATCTAATCTGATGTGCCCTTGAAGTTGTGCCAATGTTGATGTTGGTTTTGATAAAAAGAATAAAAGGGTGAAAGGATATATGCCTGACCCTAGATATAGTGCAGGACTTAAAAAGGGAAGATACTCTGGGTAGCTAAGCCAGAGGAGCAAAGTCCAAACACTAGCTTGTCTATTGAGATGCCTAAATGGCTAAACAAACAAGTGCTTAAAGCTGGGGAGCTAAGAGCTACATAAGTGGCCTATTTATACTATCTAGGGTGGTGCACAGACCACCAAGCCTGTCTAGAATAAATACTAATATGAAAACTGGGCATAGGGTGAGGGTAAAGGGTATGACTAAAAGGCCATGTGTATCAAGGGACTAAATGGAAGAGAAGCTATGGAATGGAAGGAAAGACTTTAGAGTCAATGGATATTAAGATAGCACCTTAGCCAAAAGGCCAAGAAGATTCCATCTGGATCTCTGCCACAGATCAGATCCATCAATTTAGATCTAGATCTAAGATCCAAGATCAGATGTCATCTAGATTAGATCAGAAGATACCATTATCTGAGATTGCTGCTAATTCTATGCTAACCCTTTAGTTGAGATATACTCTGAATAGAACTAACCATAGCCTAGGGTTTGACTCAATCTGGCATAGGAGTCTCATGGTCATGTGATGGTCATGTGACTCTTGTGCATCCAAACTGTTATATTCATAACATTTAATCTTAAATAAGATATAGGACTTAAAAAAGGAAAGTACTTAGTGTTATGGTGATGATATGGCACACTGTGCAGATAAGCTCTAAACCCTAACCCAGTATAGCCTTGGGGTTGTGCCAGTGTTGATGTTGGTATCAATATAAAGAATAAAAGGATAAAATGATATAGGCCTGCCACTAAAGGTAACACAGGACTTTGAAAGGATAAGTGCTCAGGGTAGCTAAGCCTAA
This sequence comes from Pulveroboletus cf. rosaemariae, assembly GCA_038089275.1. Classification (NCBI taxonomy): domain Eukaryota; kingdom Fungi; phylum Basidiomycota; class Agaricomycetes; order Boletales; family Boletaceae; genus Pulveroboletus; species Pulveroboletus cf. rosaemariae. Next base: position 23,160 of record JBBPKN010000447.1, read on the forward strand.
GGAGCTGGGTCCAAACACTAGCTTATCTATTAAATACCTAAAGGGCTAAACAAACAAGTGCTCAAAGTTGGGGAGCTAAGAGCTACATGGGCAGTCTATTTATACCTATCTAGGGTAATACACAGATTACCAAATGTGTCTGGAATAAATACTAAAATGGTAACTGGGCATAGGGCAAGGGTAAAGGGTATGACTAAATGGTCATATATATAAAGGGACTGAATGGAAAAGAAGTACAAGAATAGGAATGGAAGACTGCAGGGTCAATGGATATGAAGACAGCACCTTGGCCTTGAGGTCAAGGAGATCTTATCTGGATCTCTGCCACAGATTAGATCCATCAATCTAGATCCAGATCTAAGATCCAAGATCAGATGTCATCTAGATTAGATTGAAAGATACTATCATCTGAGATCTGCTGCTAATCCTGTGCTAACCCTTTAATTGAGATATACTCTAATAAAAACTAACCATAGCCTAAAGTTTGGCTCAATCTGGCATAGGAGTCTCATGGTCACATGATGGTCATGTGACTCTTGTGCATCCAAACTGTTTATTTGTAACACTTAGGGTAGCTAGGCTTAAGGAGCAAAGTCCAAACACTAGATGCTTATTAAGATGCTTAAATGACTAAACAAACAAGTGCTCAAAGCTAGGGAGCTTAGAGCTACATGAACAGCCTATTTATACTATCTAGAGTAGTGTATAGAACACCAAGTATACCAGAGATAAATACTAATATGGAAACTGGGCATAGAGCAAGGGTAAAGGATATGACTGAGTAGCCATGCATATCAAGGGTCTAAATGGAAGAGAAGTAATGGAATGAAAAAAAAAACTGCAGGATCAACAGATATAAAAACAGATATAAAGACAGCACCTTAGTTTTAAGGCTGAGGAGATTCCATCTGAATCTCTGCCATAGATCAGATCTATCAATCTAGATCCAGATCTAAGATTCAAGATCAGATATCATCTAGATTATATTAGAAAATACCATTATCTGAGATTGCTGCTAATCCTGTGCTAATTCTTTAGTCAAGGAATACTCTAATAGAACTAACCATAGCCTAGGGTTTGGCTCAATCTGTTATGGTATTGATCTCTAAACAACCTATCCTAACCCTAAATGGTCTGCCTTAAGAGAGTACATTGATTTCATTGTCAGATTCAGTTGGAATAGATGGAAGAGTGGTGTGTGGACTCAGGGTAGCAAGGCCTAAGGAGCCATCAAACTAGTTAGAAGGGAAAGGCCTATATTGGCAAGGCACTAGATAATGTACAAGCTAAATAAGTGGTTAAGACTGGAAAGCCAAAACCAAGGAACTACTTAACTATTTATACTATGTCTAGATATGCACAGACCATCTCCAGGGTTATGGGGAAACTAAATAAGAAATAGGGCATAGGGTGTGCTTACTAAGAGTATGACCAATGGGCCATGCAGATCAGATATGTGAAATTGAGAGGCTATATAGAATAAAAGGTAAGAGTTCAGGATAAGTGGAGATTAGACCATATCCTCAACTATGAGGCTAAGGAGATCCCATCTAGAGATCTGCCATGATTGCATCTGACCCTCATCTGGATTGAGATCAGATTCATTGAAGATACAGATCAGAAGATTGATCTGTTATCCAAGATACTAGATCCAACCATAAGCATTGCCCAAACCCAAGGGAATTCTCTGATAACAACTTAACCATATTCTAGGGTTTGTCCTTGTTTGGCAAGAATGTCTCATGGTCATGTGCTTGTCATGTGACTCTTCTGCTAGTGAATGTTACATTCATAACACAATCTGGTATAAAAGTCTCATGATCATATGATAAGCACATAACTCTTGTGCATTTAAATTGTTTATTCATAACACTATTATCTATACAACATATTAGAGTGTGACAGTTCCATTTCCCTTTAATACTGCTATAATGTCAGTTATTATATAATGCTTCCTAATCCTAAACAATGTTTAGCCTTGAGAGGATGCACAAATTCAGTGTCAGATTTGGATTGAATAGAGAATAACAGTGACTTAGGGGGATGATTAACCCCTAAGGAGCCAGAGTGCCTATAAGCCCATGTATTGACAGAGATGATATGAGATAATAGATAATTAAGGCTAGGGAGCCTTAACCAAGAAACTACCTACTATATATACTGTCTAGGATGGTGCACAGACCATCAGGGCAAAGGGCTATCTATCTATATAAGGAAATAGAGCATAGAGCATGCTAACTGAGAGTATAACCAATGGGCCATCTAATAAAGATATATATGAAAAGACTATGTATGAAATAAAAGTATCAGGGTTCAGGGTAAGTGGAGATTAAACCATGCCCTCAATTATAAGGCCAAGGAGATCCCATCTAGAGATCTGCCATGATTAGATCTGACCCTTATCTAAATCAAGATCTGTTACACTAGGCCTGGGTAGAGACAGGCATAGACCTTGCTGTGGGTGAAGAGGATGAAGCAAACCAAAGGTAAGCTTCAAGACAAGTGGAAGGCAACAAATGAAGTGTTGTGCCTTAGTGGTACTAACTACACTCCCAGGGATGTGCTGAGATCAGATGCTGATGATTCTCTGGTTAAGTGCCAGGACACAAACAGTGAATTCCCAGTATGTGGGTACAGGGAATAGTGGAGATGTGAGGACTGTGAGGTGATCACAAGGTAGAAGTAGTGTAAAGAAGAGGAGACAGGAAGTATGCTACTTTATAGTACAGTTAACAGAGTTAAAGCGGAGATAGAATGAGTAATCATGCTGATGAATGATAAGTAAGGTATTCATGTGGAAACAGATGAAAAGAGATGGAACAATTATGAGTCAGCTGATTAGAGATAGAAGGCCTGGGCAAAGGGCATAACAAGAGAGTGGTCTAGGCTAGGCTAAAATGCAAGAAGAGTAAAATCTGTTGATGACAAATAAACAAGAGAGCACCAGCAGTGCAAAAAGAGCAGAAGCTAGGATAAGAGAAAGGAAAAAGAGAAAAGAAAAGAGGAAACATAATAAGATCCAGATTCATTAGAGATTAGATCAGAAGATGCACCTATCATCTGAAATGCTAGATTTAACCATAAGCTGTGCTCAAACCATAATAAGGGAACTCTAAATAACAACTTAATCATATTCTAGGGTTTGTCCTTGTTTGGCATAAAAGTCTCATGGTCACATGCTTATCATATGACTCTTCTGTGAGCAAACTGTTTATTTGTAACAAATATTATTTAGTATTTTTTTTCTGCATCCTTAGTCATTTCTCTGTTCCAACTAAGATCTGCATGAACTCACTGTATACCACAGTACTGCTCACTGACATGTATCTAGTCCTTAATTCTATTAGATTATAAGCTCCATGACCCAACTTCAAACTTACTGAAATCCAATTTTATCTTTGTCCTCAGCTTACATGTCTGGTCAAATCACTGTCCCTATGGTACCCATATCCTGGAATATGCTCACAGATGCAAGCAATCTTTTCCCACAATATAAAGATAATTGCCTCACAAATGAATCTGGCTATTTTGTATGGTTGCACTACATGCTCACTGCTTTTGAGTATTGCAACTTGTTGCTACTTGTTAATGGAACCCTATCTGAACCATCTAATGCAACATCCCATATTGTCTGGCAAAAAATGAATTTGGCTGTAAAAGCCATAATTGAACAATGCATTAAAACTAAGTTGATAGTCAAAATAATCCACCTCCATGCTACAAGTAATGCATGCAATCTACTTGCAGTGGAATTCAGCCAAGTAGGAATGGGATCCATTATATACTGGTTTCATCTTACATGCCATATGCTAAGTGGCAGAGATGTATCTGCACATATCAATAAATATCAGAAGGTCATCCAGTACCTTGCCAATGCAAATTTTGTAATTCAGGAATGGCTTGCAGCCATTATCTTACTATCAACACTTTTCTCAGATTCAAAAGACCCAGACTCCTGGAACTACTTTATCAAAGATATATGTTTTAACAAGACCATGACAACATTATCTAACATTATCTCAGAGATACTTGAAGAAAAGAGATGACAGATGTGCCCCATGACTACCACAATTACCATAACTAGCAGAACTTCAGAAAATGCACTGGTAGCATCAGAGTGAACTGCTTATGCCACCAGCATTAAGTTCTGCATTAATTGTCAGCATGCCAGGCATAACATAACTACATGCTATTCAAAGGGCAGTGGTATGGAAGAAAAAGGGCCAAAGAAGAAAATTCATGGTAGAAAGAAGGAGAAAGCAGATGTTACTCAAGAAAATGAAGGAAAAGATGAGGTATCTAATGTTATGCTAGAGAAGTGCTTGATGGTGAATGAGGCAACCAATGCCCATGCACCACCTGACATTCTCATGCAATCAAATTTAACCCACCTTGACATTGCAGATTCTGTGCTTCATGCTTACAAAATAAAGTCAATATCCATTATTGACTCTGGTGCATTGACTTATATTCTTGCAGATCATAATTCATTCACATCATATTCCATATTATCTGGCAGTAGCATCAGCAATTTCAGAAACAGTTAAATAGTTATTTCCAGCCAAGATGATGCTCAAGTTATTGCAAGCAGACCATCTGGCATAACTTGCCTTTGACTGCATGATATATGTCATATCTCTACCTCCTCCACATCCATAATCTCTGTATCTCAGCTTGACAATGTCCATTGCTACACTCTTTTTGGTGCTGGTTGCTATATATTCTTTGAGTTACATGATAATGGACAATTGATTCATAATATGCTTATCTGATCTGGTACACCCATTTTCACCACAACTTGCCATGCTGATTGCCTTTACTATCTTAATGTGCCTTGATCCCCATCTGACATCACTTACCCAGCTACCATGTCCCTTTCTAAGCTAGAGCAGTGGCATTATTACCTTGGACATCTAAACTATCCAACTATGTACTCCCTGATTAAAAAAGAAGTTGTGACTAATGTAGCCCTGATCAAAGCTGAATTTAATTGCATTCCCCCCATCTGTCAGCCATTTTTGATGGGCAAGCTGACCCATACCTCATTTCCATTCTCAGGAAGCAGTAGAATAAGCTACTTTCTTGCCCTTGTCCATTCTGATCTTTGGGATTCTTTTCCTGTTCAAAGTCCCTTCAGATCATAGTATATATTAACTTTCACTGATGATTACACATGGTGAATATGGGTCTTTTTTCTTCAGCACAAGAATAATGCCTTCTTCATGTTCAAAAGCTGGGAATCTAAGGTTGAGAAATTGAGTAAGAAGTTCCTTCAGACACTTCAGATGGACAATGGGGGTAAGTTCTTCAGCAATGTCTGGATTTCCTTCATAATACAGGAGGGCATTCACTGGGAATCCTCTATGCCACAGATGCCTGAACAAAATGGTGTCTCTAAGTGGCTTAATTACAATTTCATTGATTATATTCACATAGTTCTTATTAACACTGGCTTACCACTCTCATTGTGGGCTAAAGCTGTCAACTACATTGTCTATACTAAGAACTGGCACTCAACTTGTTTCCTCTTCAACTCCACTCCTTATGAACAGTGCTATGGGCATAAGCCAGATATTTTTCATTTTCACTGTTTTGGCTGCATTGCCTATGTTCTTGACAACAATTCTGCTTACCAGAAGCTTGACTGTTATAAACAAACAGTTTGGATGCACAAGAGTCACATGCTTATCATGTGATTGTAAGACTCCTATGCCAGATTGAGCCAAACCCTAGGCTATGGTTAGTTCTAATTAGAGTATTTCTTAACTAAAGGATTAGCACAGGATTTAGCAGCAATCTCAGATAATGATATTTCCTGATTATATCTAGATGACATCTGATCTTGGATCTTAGATCTGATCTATGGCAGAGATCCAGATAAGATCTCCCCAGCCTTAAGACTAAGGTGCCATCTTTATATCTGTTGATCCTGCAGTTTTTCCTTCATACTTAGACTTTTCTTTCATTCTATACCCTTGATATGCATGGCCTTTTTAGTCATACCCTTTACCCTTGCCCTATTCCCAGTTGCTTTTCTAGTATTTATCTCTGATATGCTTGGTGGTCTATATGCCATCCTATATAGTATAAATAGACTATTCATGTAGCTCTAAGCTCCTCAGCTTTGAGCACTTGTTTGTTTAGATATCTAGTCATCTCAATAAGCATCAAGTATTCTCCCATTGCTCCTCAGGCCTAGCTATCCTGAGTATCTTTCCCTTCTAAGTCCTACACCTCATCTAGAGTTAGGCATTTATCCATCTTACCTTTTATTTTTTATATCGACACCAACATTGACATTGGCACAACTCCAAGATCCACATCAGATTAGGGTTATTGCTTATCTGCACAGTATGCCATATCACCACTGTAACATTGACCCTTATGATACTTGTGCCATTTTTGTTGGCTACCTGGATATGCAGAAAAGCTGGCATTTTTACTTGCCTGCCAAATAGGCTGTCCAGGTTTTGGCCCATGCCATTTTTGATAATATCACTGATGGTTATGACAATTTCCTGGCTAAGGGGGAGTATCAGTTTCATTACAAGTCACTCCATTCCATTCTCTTCCAGTTGAATAATAATGAATCCAGCCAGCACTTTGTGGCTCCACCAATTCCTCCTTCTACTCCACCTAACTGTGTAGAGCAACCTCTGCTATCTCAGCATGCACCACCTCCTTATGCTCAATCCACTCATACTGCCACAATAAAAGCTCATAAAACAATATCTGATATAGCATAAACCTTGCAACAGAGCTCAGACAAGGAAAACTCTAATTCCAGTTCATATAATTCAGAGGTGGGGGTGAATAAGGCACCACCACCCAACCTATCAGATAAAAATATCAACATCACAGCAGGCAACAATCCCTAAACCTATAAAGAAGCAATGAACTCACTAGATCATGTCAAATGAGAACAGGCCATGCATAATGAACTTGATGCAATTGCATAGCTCAAAACATATAAACTCATCAAGCTCCCTACTGGCCATAATGCCATTGACATCAAATGGGTATATTACATCAAATGTGATGAATCAGAAGCTATTGCTCACTATAAAGCCCATCTCATTGCCCATGATTTCATGCAAAAACCAGGTATTGATTTTAATAAGACATTTGCTCCAGTTGCCCAAATTGAATCCATTTATCTCCTATGTGTGATTGCTGCTATGCTTGACTGGGAAATTCATGCCATTGATGTGAACTCAGCTTTTCTCAACAGCAATATACCTCCTAATCAACCTGCTTATGTTAAACAACCCACAGGATTTGTCACTGCAGGCTGTGAACACTATGTCTGGCTTCTTTACAAAGCACTCTATAATTTGTGCCAATCTGATCACCTCTGGTACCAAAAGCTCAAGTCAATCTTAAATATACTTGGTTTTACCATTTGCACATCTGATTCATGTGTATTTATCTAAATCCATCAGTCTGGCACCAGCATCATTGCATCCCATGTTAATGACCTTGGACTTTATGTATTATTACTAGCTGAGATAAAATGTTTAAAAACTAAGTTTAGTACACATGTTTCTTTCAAGGATCAGGGGAAGATCCACCATTTGCTTGGAATTGAAATAACTTGGAACCAGCATGCCTGGACAATCACATTCTCTCATTGTTACTACATTGATTCCATGCTCAAAGCCTATGGACTTATATCTGCAAATCCAGTATGAACACTAGAACAAGCAGGTTTAAACCTCTCCCACATACACTCTCCAATCAATGCTAATAAAGTCATTGCAATGCAAAATGTACCATATCAAAATGCAGTGAGTGCACTAAATCATTGCACAATTATAATGCAATCCAATATAGCATATGCTGTACAACAAGTTGCTCAATTTGCCACAAACCCTGAACATATCCATTAAACTGCCATTAAATGCATTTTCTGTTATCTCAAAGGCTCATGCAACCTTGTTCTAACTCTCAGAGGCCATATCACAGCAACCTCCCTTGCCCTCTATGCATATTCCAATGCTGACTATGCCAGCTCATCTGACCATGGCTGTTCTGTCTCTGAATATGTGCTTATACTTGACAGCAGTGTTTTCTCCTGGTCTGCAAAGAAACAAACTGCAACTACCCTCTTCACAGCTGAGGCCAAATACTACTTAGCCATTTATTGTTACAGTGTCAGACAGTGTATGACTTGTACTATTCCAAAATAATGATGGTATGGCCTTGAGGGGGTGCATTGATATTGTTGTTGGATTCAGATTGAATAGAGAGAGGGCAGTAGAACTTAGGGTAGCAAAGCCTAAGGAGCCATCATACTAGTCACCAGAGAAATAGCCTATATTGCAAGGCACAACCTAGGAGATACAATGTATAAGATAACAAGGTGGTTAAGGCTGGGAAGTCTTAACATAGAACTATGAGCTATTTATACTACTTCAGGATACATACAGATTACCCAGTGAATCCAGCACAATACTAAATAAGAAAATAGGGCATAAGGTGAGGATAGAGGGTATGACTAATGACTATGCAGTAAAGGAATATGAAATGAAGAGACTAAGTAAGAATGAAAGAAAAGGATTCAGAGTTAGTGGAGATTAAATCATGCCCTTAGCCATGAGGCTGAGGAGATCCCATTTAGAGATCTGCCATGATCACATCTGATCCTCATCTGAATCAAGATCAGATTCATCAGAGATTTGATTGGAAGATGCATCTATCATCTGAGATACTAGATCCAATCTGTTATAAACATTTCAACATACTCTGGGGGTACTCTGGATAACTCTGAAGTGGACAGGGCTTGGCTTTACCTTATGTGGTGTGCCCTTATGCCAGTACTGAGTACCCTGATTTATGAAGGGGTCAGAAACTATCAGAGGATTGGGATTGGCTGGAGGGCTTTTTCCCAACAAGAGGCATGACATTAAGCCATGGAATAAGTTGAGGGACTTTAGAGTAGGGTATGACATCAAGTTGTGAGGCAGAAGGGGTCTGGGGGGGATCATAATGTTGTATTATGGTTGATATTCAAACTGGAGTCCAAGATACTGAACTCCAGTACTTATATATCTCAGGGAGACAGATTATCTAAGGAGGGAATGGAGGTATAAAAGGAGTTGTCTCATAAGTGAAGCAGATGCCAATGCATCCTGGATACGAATGGAGATGTCAGAGGAGACAACATCAAATAATGTTAAACTGAAACTAAGTAACAACAGGGAAAAACATGGCACAAAGGAACAGGAACAGAAAGTGAGGTCAGAGGAACAATGAAGTTGTATCAGAATGGTATGGAGTTAGTATAGGTAAAGTTGTAATCAATCATTAGGTAGGAGAAGACAGAGGTAAGGGGAACTAGGAAACATGCAGCTTAAAGCATAGAAGCAACCAGAGTTGCATTGGAACATAGCAGAGTTGACTCATTGGCACAGGATGTAATACAATCATAAGCATTGCCCAAACCCAAAGAAAACTCTAAATAAACAACTTAACCATATCCTAGGGTTTATCCTTGTTTGGCATAGAATCCTCATGGTCATGTGCTTGTCATGTGACTCTTCTGCTAGCAAACTATTTGTTTGTAACATTCATATGGGGCATAAAATCCTTTGAGTTTACCATTTGCTTGCTGAACTTGGCCTTAAGATGACAACCTCTATATTGCTTTACATCAACAATACTGCTGCCACTCAAATTCTTACATCATTGGATGAAATGTTCACTTACACTTAACATATTTGTATTTCATTTTTCTGACTATACAATGTAGTGAAACAGAAATAGATCACTTCACAGCATATTGCTTTAGCAGATAATGTGGCTGACATTTTTACAAAAGGGTTGCCTACCACTGTCCACCATCACCTTGTTGAGTTACTTGGTCTAATTGAGTGGATGAACTCCAGCTAAGAGAGAGTATTGATTATTATATTGTTAATTATAGTTATTATAGTTTACTTTTTCAATTTTTGATCACATGATCTTATCTTATCTATCCACATGGTTATCTAATCTTTTTATCTTATCTAGGCACATGACAGGTCACATGACAGGTCTAGACCCAGGGCATAGGGTTAGCCTCATGTCTTTAGCCTGCATTTTATTTTCATTTTAGAAGCACCACTCCTTTTCAGCCATTGGCTATTCTCATGGTGACTTCTCTTCTATTTGATGGTGCCTTAGGGTCTGTGGGAGAATTCCCATCAGGGTCTTGGTCCATGCACTCTTCCTTGTAGTATAAATACTATAGCTTTAAAATGACTCAAGCTCTAGTCTTAAGCATTTGTATTATCTAGTGCAATTGCCTATATACTCATTTACCACTGGTTTATTCTCACATCATTGACATTGACACTGCAGCCCTTGATTAGGGATTATCATTTTCTTGTACAACATCCAGTAAAATGACACCATAATACTTGCTCAAGACTACAATACTTGAGATACAGGTCTTGTGTGTCAAACTGCTAGAAACTTCTGAGGCCTGAGGGCACTCAAATACTACTAAGAATGAAGACTTTTTGGGCTAGAGCCAACAAAACTAGGCAAAAAATATAGAAATAAAGGCAAAAGGCTTGAACTTGTGAAAGCAGAGAGCTCAAGTGTGCAAGACTGGGGTTAGCCAGGCTTGCACCTCTCCTTTGTATATGTTACAGAAATGCGCACAGACCATGTACAATGGACTGGCCCTAAACTATAGTATAGTAAGCTATCCAATGGCAAAACCAGAGTGGGGACCTGGAAATACATGAGGTGAACATGAGGTGGTCTAGACTTGCCTAGACTTGTGATGGAGCGAAGAGGTAAAAATTTGAAGATGTGAAAGGGTCATGTGATGTGACAATGTGAAGAGTTGCAAGGTTGAGGTAAAAATGAAGAAATGTAATAAAAATTATAACACTACCCTATCTTTAGCTCTCATATTCCAGACAAGAGGTGGAGAGAGAAACAGATGTTGTGAAGATATCATATAATTGGAAAAGAGAGCAGAAATCTTGCAAGAAAAGAGAGACAATTCTTTGGAAAGCAGAAGGATTTTGATGATGAAAGTCTTTGATAGCTTGTGGAGCATTGTAAAGATGATCACTGGGTTCCCAAGTATGATCTACTTCATCAAAACCTTTTCAATGGACCAAATACTCCAGTTTTCCTTTTTTCAATCTAGAATCCATAATATAAGTGACTTCCCATTCAGCTTCCCTATCTTCTGTGACATGAATTGGATCAGGATAAAGGATGGGTTGTTTAGATAGAGTATCATGGAATGGTTTTATTCTAGATACATTGATAACAGGATGAATTTTGATTTCTTTTGGCAGCAGCAGTTTAATGGTGTTGGGCATAGTGTCAATGATTGTATATGGTCCAATTCACTTTTGTAATAACTTCCTAGAAGGATAGGGAAGCTTCAGATGTTCTGTGGAGAGCCATACTTTTTGCCCTATTTGATATGATGGCACCTCTGATCTCTTTTTCTCTGCTTGCTTTTTCATTCTTTCCTGTGCTTGAGCTATAGCTTGTTGGGTTTTCTGATGTGTTGCTTGAATTTCTTTTGCAAATGCATTCAAGGTCTTATCTGGAGTAAAACCCAAGCAAGGGCAATAGTGCTTTGTGATGGAAAAAGGAGTGTTTTGTATGGCAGATGAAAATACATTATTGTGAGAGAATTCTGCCATTTTGTTCCATTCTGCCCATTGATCTTGATTTTTGGCTATGAAAAGACAAAGATATTGCTCTAGTTCTCTGTTAATCCATTCCATTTGTCCATCTGTTTGAGGATGAAAAGATATAGAAAGTTTTTGTGAAATGCCTAAGAATTTACAAAGATCACTGGTGAAAGCTAAAGCAAATTGTGGTCCTCTGTCTGAAACTATGGATGTTGGTAGACCATGTCTGCACCAAACATGATCCCTAAATAGTTTAGCTAAATCAAGGAAAGAAGTTTTTGAAGAAATACAAGGAATAAAAACAGCTTCTTTTGAGAATCTGTCCACCACTACCAATATTGCATCAAATCCATTTGATAATGGAAGTCCTGTGATAAAGTCTGTTGATATATCTTTCCAAGGTTCTGAAGGAATTGGTAAAGGGATAAGTTTGCCTGCTGGTGCTTTTTGTAAACCCTTTGTAAGGAAGCATGCTTGACAGGACTTAATATAAAGAAATGCATCTTTTGCCATGTTTGACCAGAAGAAATATCTTTTTAACATATGCAATGTGCATTGCTGTCCTCCATGTCCTGCTATGGGAGAATCATGGCATAATCATAATGCTTCTATTCTCAATTCTTCTGGAATAAAGATTGTGTTTGTTTCTTAATGAACTAGGTATCCTTCATCTGAATTATAACACAACCCCAGGAGGTCATCATCCAGAAGGAAGGTGGTGGCAGTGATAATGTCTAAAAGGAAAGTGTTTAAAAGGAGTGCAGATCATGCAGGGAGGGGAGCAAAGCAAGAGGGTGGGAGCATGGCAACTTGTTGGTTAGATTCATGGATGAGAATCCCATGATCAACCCATCAAGAAAGTGCATCAGCATGACCATTAGAAGTGCCTGGTTTATAGATAATGGTAAAACAATATTCCATGAGTGTTTTGACTCAATGAGCTTGATGGCTAGATAAATCTTGAGGCTGTTTCCATTGTTCTAATACTTGATAATCAGTCCAGATTTCAAAATGGACCCAATCAATTAAAAGATGTTGCCATTCCTTGAGGGCTCAAATAACTGCTAATAATTCTTTATCATAAATAGGGTAATTGTGCTCTGCTGGAGAGAGGAAATGGGATAAATAGGCCACCAGTTTCCAAGCACCATTCACCAGATAGGAAAGAACCACTTCTGTAGCAATATCACTAGCATCTGTTTTGACATGAACTGCTTTAGTAGAATCTGGGTATACCAGAAAAGATGCAGTGCTCATAATATTCTTGAAAGTGACAAAAGCTTTCTGTTGAGGAACATCCCAAGAGAACATCTGGTTTTTTCATGTAATATCATTAAGAGAATGAGCAATATCAGCAAAGCCTTGAATGAAGTGATGATAATAGTTGGCTAAACCAAGGAAAGCTTGAACTTGTTTGAGCATGTGAGAAATAGGCCAATCTTGAATGGCTTGAACTTTGTTCATCTGCATTTCCACCCCATCTTTAGACACAACCATTCCCAAATAATCCACTTTTTCCTGTATAAAATGGCATTTGGATGATTTCAGGAATAAATCATTATCCATAAGCCACTGTAATACTTGAGATACCATGGTGGCATGCTCTGCTTGAGATTTTCCTTTAAAAAAGATAATAATATCATCAATATAGATTAGAACAAAAGCCCATAAATTGTGAAAAAGATTATTAACCATAGTTTGAAAAGTGCCAGGACTATTGCACATTCCAAAATACATTACCATTGGTTTATAAGCCCCTAAAGGAGTAGTAAAGGCTCCTTTTCATTCATCACCTTCTTTCATTCAGATATTATTGTAACCCCATCTTAAATTGAGTGTCATGAATAAATCTGCTCCTTTTAACCAGTCAATGAGTGTGGAAATTAATGGAAGAGGATATTTATTTTTGATAGTCCAATCATTAAGATAATGATAGTCAATGACCATTTGTTTGCCTCCATCTTTTTTGCTGATAAAAAATACTAGTGAGGTCTGTGGAGATTTAGATGGTCAAATATATCCTTTTTTACTTTTCTTATCAATAAATTCTCGAACCTCTGTCATTTCAGAATCAGAGAGAGGAATAACTCTATCCTTTTTTGGTATAAACCCTTCTTTTAGTTCAACTTCATGATCCCATGGTTTTTTTATTGGCATTCATTCTGATTGCTTTTGTGAGAATATTTTTAAAAATTTCCAGAATTTTTGCAGAACCTGTTTTTTTAAATCTTCTATGTCAGTATTTACCTGCCTATGAGCTAACTGATTAGTAAAAGAAATCTTTTTATTTTTCCAATCTATTATTGGATTGTGATGCTTGAACCAGTCATATTCAATGATAAGATTGCATGTGTCTAAAATTGACACTAGTGCCTCAATTTCTTCTTTATGTTGACAATTGGTAGCATCAAGGAAACTGAGTTGAAGTTGAACCTTGAATTTTATTCTTTCTCCTCTTCCTTTAGTACCATCTGCATTTATTACAGCTATATCTTGCTATAAAGGAATTTGTTTTAGTTTATATTTTTTGACCAACCTCTTGTCAATGAATGTTATAACTGCTCCAGTGTCTAATAAAGCCATTAGTTTCCCCATACTTTCCCATTTTTCTTTTCCTCATCCTATTACCTGTGTCTTCAACATAAATTCATCTCTTTCTGATAATACATCAAGGGTTTTTTCTAGATCTGTAAAAGATGAACTGCAAACAAAAAAATTTTCTTTTTCTTTTTGTGAGGAATTAAGCACCATGTTATTGCCCATGGTCAAGCTCCAAAGAGACCCCTCTGAAGAAAATGAACTGGAATTGAAAAGTTTTACAGCAGTATCTGATTTAAATAACTTTTGACCTTGATCACCTTGATCAATCAAAGTTACCCTTAAAAAGACACTTTAGCTTTCTGCTCTACTTCAAACTTATCTCTAAAGTATGCTTTGGCTTCTTCCATACTACTCCAGGGCATATTGATTTCCTGGATGCTTGCTTGCTGATTTTATTGAGCTGCTTCAGCTTGCAGCATTCTCATATCTATTTGGTTGGCAGTGTACCAACCATTACTATCTGGCTCTATGAAGAAATCTCCGAATCTTATGATCTGGAATGTGGTCCTATTATCAACTGGGGCACTGGCTCTAGCAGAGTAAGGGGGGGGTGAACAGAAGTGAGGATTTGCAGTCCCTTGCAATATGTCCCTTCTTGTGGCACTTCCAACATTCTTGTTGTACCACAATTTTCTGAGCATCTACTTCCATAGGTGCACCTCTTCCTGGTTGGGTACTGACTGAAGTAAATTGTGGGGGAGGTTGCCATTGGAGACAGGGACAGAACTGATTGTTAGGAGAATTGTTGGAAGTGAAACAACCAGGGGAAGATGGTCCTCAGGGAGCATTGTACCTTGGTTGGAAGCAATTAGTAGGTGCTTGACCTCTTTCTACTGCCATTCATTCAAAAGCCCTTTTGATACTTCTAAACTGCTCCTTTAGCTCCCTTACTGATTCCTTCAGCCCCTGGAGACATACATGCAAGTAAATTCAGTATTAAACTTGCACCTGGAGTAACTTCATTGCATGTTCATCTGCAATCTCCGAATCTCCCCTTAGTACCTCAAACTCCTGGAGATAGTCATCAATTGATCCTGTTTGCCTGAGGCTTTCTATTTTCTTTAATGCCTCATGAGCAAGTTCATCAATATGAAAATACTCTTTTATCTCCATAGCCAGATCTCCAAATTTTGGCCAAGCCTTGATTTCTCTCATCTCTCTTTGTCCTTGGTTATTGATGATGTACTCCTGTTCATCCTTAATATACTTTTTCAAGGTTAGCTGTGCAAATTCTTCAGCTTTCCCTGATAATCTTGATAAGACTGCTGTGGTCATAATATGGTCATTCTTCCAGTCAATCTTGTAAGTCCAAATGGTGATGAGGGCCCACCACCATCTCCATTTCTTTCTGTCCCTATTCCACTTTCCTGGATCTGCAATCTTTCTTGCACTATCCTTAGATCTCAGAAGATCCTGGAGTTGCTCCACCAATCCTATTGGATCTGAAGACATCATTGGCCTGGAAGGTAATTGATTGAACTGCTGGGGTGGATTGATGAATAATGAGCTCAGTCTTGGCTCTTCCTGGGTTGAAAAGGAGGGGTTGGGTAGAGAGTGAAGGGACTCTAGAATATCCGGGCTGGACTCACTGGTTTCTGGTGGTTGTAAGTGCTCTGTGTCCCCTGGAACTCCAAACTCTCCTTCTCCTGGATATGACATGTTTGCTTAGGAATCTGATGATTTGGGGTGCTTCTGTGGTTCTGAAACTTCTTTTAGGTACTTTGAGGAGTGCTAATAGATGCAGGGAGTGAAGCCTATCAGTGGTTGCTATCTGACAATCTCTAGCTCTTTTAGCTGTGAAATCCCTTTCAGTTTGACAATCAAATTCATCAAATCTCTTTTGGAAGCTTTTTCTTCTCTCCTTGTCTCCTTCAAATCCTAAAATGGCTTTGTCTACTAGGTTGATGAAAGTCACTTTGTGTCCCCAAAGGTAAGTCTTTCTTGGGCTCATATAGTAGAGAAATACTTCTTCTTATAGCACCAACAGTAGCTAGTCTTGCACAAGTGAGACACAGGTCTTGTGTGTCAAACTGCTAGAAACTTCTGAGGCCTGAGGGCACTCAAATACTACTAAGAATGAAGACTTTTTGGGCTAGAGCCAACAGAACTAGGCAAAAAATATAGAAATAAAGGCAAAAGGCTTGAACTTGTGAAAGCAGAGAGCTCAAGTGTGCAAGACTGGGGTTAGCCAGGCTTGCACCTCTCCTTTATATATGTTACAGAAATGTGCACAGACCATGTACAATGGACTGGCCCTAAACTATAGTATAGTAAGCTATCCAATGGCAAAACCAGAGTGGGGACCTGGAAATACATGAGGTGAACATGAGGCAGTCTAGACTTGCCTAGACTTGTGATGGAGTGAAGAGGTGAAAATGTGAAGATGTGAAAGGGTCATGTGATGTGACAATGTGAAGAGTTGCAAGGTTGAGGTAAAAATAAAGAAAATGTAATAAAAATTATAACAATACTAGTCAAGGGCACATATCACAGAAAATCATTACATGAAGAAAGAATATTCTTGGGAGCATGAAGAGTTGTTGAAAGACTTTATATTTGAGGTGGTACTGGGTTTTGAGGATAATAAGTTAGGCCATTAATCATTCCAAAGCAGATTTGACTGTTTTGACACACAGATAAGAAAGGACTTTATAGCAAAAAGAGAAAGAGACAGACAGATTGCAACCACAGAACATTTAAGGTCATTGAGG
>JBBPKN010000448.1:0-39842 GCA_038089275.1 Pulveroboletus cf. rosaemariae
AGACGAGTCAAGAAGCGGTAGGGGCGGGAACCGCACCTGGGCTCGAGACGCCTGCCGGAAACGGGACCGGGAACGGGAACGGGGAGGGCAAGAGTTATTTATAGAAAGCCGAGAGAGGGAAACGCTGAGCGTCGTTTCGACGTGATCTCACGGGGTGCTAGAGTTTGACCGATTAGATGGTTGTAATTTTTTTTTTTTTTGTTATTCCTCCAGGCCCTTTTTTCTACTTCGTGTGCTCTGTCATCTGGTCATACGAGGATCGAGTCGGAAATCTAGTGGTCGGAGGGGGTCGGCGGGTCGTCTTTACCTAGTGCTCCTCTTTGACGTGTCCATGTTTATGTTGGGATCTGTGATGAAGCGTTTTAACCTCTTTTCTTTTTTTTTCGTGTGAACTGAGCCTTCTTCCGACGTTCCTTTTTCTTGGAGGGGTGGGGGAACGAACCCCATCCGAGAAATGAGTTTCGACTCGCCGGCCAACGTCGTTCACTGCGCCGACAGGACTTGCACAGCTTCGTGCACGCATCGGTGGTTCGAGGTAAAAGGGGAGGGGAGAGGAAAGCTGGTGTCACGACAAGGATGAGGATGAGGACAAGGATGCGTGATACATGTACATACCGGTCAGTGACGATGTTTTGCCGATGCCACTGCCATCGAGGAAAAGGTCCCCTCCCCTCCCCATTCCACGGTCACCCAGAGGCCTGGTCGTACGTCATACTTCCAGTCTCCCCTGCGTTGCCTTTGACAGTGCTTCCGATTGTCCTCCTCCCCCACCCCCCCGGATTCAGACACCGACCAGGTCGCTTCAAATATACAGGCACAGTCGGCAGAAGGATACACTTCCTCCCCAACACTTGTGTCCTTTTTCAGGGTCACCCTTCCTGAACATCACGTCATCACGTGTAAACGAGTATGCTACATGTGTGTGAGAATGGCATGCTTGTTTGCAACCATATTTTCAGCTGACTCCCTCCTAACTCATACTCCATATATTCCTTAATTCATCATATTCCATACTTTCTTCTAACTTTCAAGTTGGTTCACAGGCATTTCATGATCATGATATATTATCTATATATAGACTTGAAATATACTAGATTATGATGATTTTTATTATGTAATTCTATAGAGGCTATCCTAAGATAGCAGAGTAAACCAGAATAACATATTTTTCTCATGAAATATGTTGACATTTTAAAAGCTGGATTATAGGTGCTTTAGAAGCAAATATAGGAATAAAATATCAAACTTGAGCAGAATAAAAAGCCAAATGACCAATCTTACCTAATAATGAAGAATAATTGAACAATGTTAAAATCTTGATTAATAAAGAATATGTTGAGAAACATTTGGCAAGCAGTAATAGCACATATAGAGGCTTAAAAAAGTATCCCAATATTAAATCATTTTGCAAAAGATTTGATATTTGATATGACTTTAGTTGTAGATAAACAGAGAGAGATAAGAACAAAGACAGAACTTGAAAATCACTAATCCCCAAGCAAGAGCTAGGGCAAGGATAAATGGTAACTCAGAAAACACTAAGGATCAAGGAAGCACACTACAAGAGATTAAAGAAGATTAGTAGCACAAGTGCTCAAGTCTGAAAAGACTTGACACTAACCCTGCCACTATATATTACTATCTAAGCTCTGCATAGCTTAGGCCATGCAGTGTACATAAGATCTTACATGTCAAAGATAAGATAAAATAGAGGAAAGGGGTAGAGAGAATACTAAATAGGAGGGAAAACTTACAGTAAAATTAAAAAGTAACCCCTTGCCTAGGTAGTGCTGATCCATGACAGGAAGTAAGTGAATATATGTAAATATAGTGCAAACAACATGCCATTCTCACATATGGCATGCCTGGTTGTACATGATGTAATGTCCAGGTGTAAAGTGCAAAAAAAGAAAAAACAGAACATCACGCACTAGAATATCGTGCTCAACACCATACCACACTTGTCTTGCCACCCCAAATTTCCACACACACACACACAAAAACGGCCAACTGAACATCATATTGTTCACTCAGGTACGTGCGCTATTACATCAAAATTATCACGAGGAAAAGCAGAAACAACGGGCATCACGAAAAGTAAAAGCGAAGCACAGAAATGTATCATCCTGAACACATCCTCTTTTCTTGCCGAATGGACGAACACGAGGACACAAGCCCGCTTTCAGAGCTGCGTGTGGGTGGAGGTGCAATTGGCAAATTACATGTCGGGTTGCATAGCCATCACCTGGCCACCCTTTGCGGCCGTAGGTGAAAAAGTGTGCCAGCGATCGTTGAAGCGAACGTCCAATGGTCGACCACCATACATGTATTGCTGGAACTTGGCTGCCAGATGGCCGGTTAGGACGCGGCTATTCTCCAAACAAAAGCCAAAACATACCAATGGCAGTCTCAGCCTCGGAAACCTGGGCAAATTGGACGACACCACATCCCTTGGATCTCGTCCCGTCAAACAGTATCTCCGCCAGTTCAACTTGTCCTGTGGTCTCAAATAATTCGACCAAGTCCTCATTGGCAGTCGACCATGGCAACTTGGATACACATTAAGCTTGTGCTCTCACTAAATAGCTCGGTAGACTCACATTGCGAACCATGATTTGCTGACTTGGTTCAGGTTCAATGTAACCATAACCACCACCGTACCCACCGCCGTAGCTATCCATACGAAGACCACCATGGCCACCATCGGGTCCCG
Organism: Pulveroboletus cf. rosaemariae; assembly: GCA_038089275.1. NCBI lineage: Eukaryota > Fungi > Basidiomycota > Agaricomycetes > Boletales > Boletaceae > Pulveroboletus > Pulveroboletus cf. rosaemariae. The sequence continues at coordinate 2,714 of JBBPKN010000448.1, forward strand.
GGTAGTCCGCATAGATGTCCTGGCTCGAAAAATCGCGTCCGGGTCCTTGCGATGCATACCCACCTCTGAAGCCACTGCCACGGAAACCACCACGGAGACCGCCACGTAAACCACGACCTCCTCCTCCAAAGCCACGAAGGCCACCACGGAACGCCCCTGGACCGGAAAGGCCCGCATAACGGTCCTGGAAAACATGCACGATGAGCAGATATATTGGAAAAGAACTTGTGGTTATTTACTTCGCGGACTTCGAGAGTACGGCCATACCAGTCAAAGCCATTATACATACCTATAGCAGCTCAAGATAATTTATCGGCAAATTAGACAACAAAACGTACTAATGGCTTGCTGAGCATCCTTTTGGGTTTCAAATACCACCGTACCAGAACCCTTGGGACGGCCATCAGCACCAATGTTGATGTCGGCCCGGATGATATTCCCAGCCGCTCGGAAGAGATCTTTCAAGTCCTGCCAACCTGCTTGGTAGGGCAACTGATTGTGATGTAAGCAGACGTCATGAGTGGAGAAAGTCAAACTGACGTTGCCAACGTATAGTTGATTGCCTGGATTTTGATGGGTACCGAAATAATTATGATGAGGAGGACGCGGTGGCGGTTGCGCATGGAGCCCTTGCCCAGCCATTGCCATACCGATTTTTCCTGGGACAGGTGTAGCGCCAAATCGCGATTCGTTTTCTCGGTCCTATGCCGTCGGCGAGTCAAGTAACAACACTCCCGAGCCTGACAACTTACCTCACGGATAAATACCGGACGCCCCAGGAGGGGTACCTCTGAGAGCTCCCGGATAGCTCTCTGACAGTCCTCCGGAGATGCAAACTCGACGATACTAGGACGCAGGTAAGCATGGAATTACGACTGGAAATAAGTGTTCATACCCGCATCCTTTGGAAACTCCCGTTGGTGTGATCAGTACTTCGGCGAAGAGGACCTCCCCAGCTAGTGAACCCCAAAAGAAAACTCCCATCAATATCCTCTCAATCGTTCCAGCCGTCCAACAACGGCGAAACCGGGAAGAAAAAACGGTAAAAGGCCACTACCAGCACAACCACTCCTCCACTCTCCCTCATCAGCTCAGACTCGCACAAAAGCATCCCCCTGCCTTTTTCCAAAACGAGCGAGCTTCAGTAGAACGGATTTGCGTGCGCGGTAACCAAGGCCATCTCCCCTTTCCCCGCAAAGAAAAAATATCTAATCTGAGATTCCCCCACCCACCTCCCCTCATGAATTCCATAAGATCGCGGTACTTGACGTCATAACTGAGATTGCCAACATAAACGCGATTTTCTCTCTTGCTGATCTTTGCAAATTCAACCGCTTCTTCGTGGTCTGCATTCATGGGCCCACCGAGAGAACGAGCGAATGGATCGGCAGGCTTGCGATCACGGCTACGCGAACGGGTGTGCGAGGGACTTCGCGAGCGGGTACGAGACCGTGAGCGACGAGAGTGCCTACGGTCGCGTGGAGAGGTAGAGCGCCTGCGAGGGGACCTAGAGCGCGTGCGACTTCGAGAGCGCCTACGGCGCTAGAATCGGAAATGAGGCGGGTACCACAACTTCAGAGAAAAAAAATAAGACTGACCTCACCATTACGCCTTTCTTCTGGCTCCCAGTGGTCAGTGCGCCTAGTACGACCTAAATAAACCAGTCAATAAATAAATAAAATACCTGAAAATATGGAGAAGCAGACACACCCGCGTCCCTCGCCCGGTCTCTGTCTCTCTCGCGGTCACGATCCCTATCACGATCCCTGCGATCGCGGTCGCGGTCACGGTCACGGTCGCGGTCTCTCTCCCTATCTCTGTCGCGGTCGTAGTCGCGGTCTTCCTTGGCCTTCATGTCGACATCCATTTGAACAAAACAGAGAGAGAAGGAAGAAAAAAAAAAGTCGGAGGGCGAAGTAAGCTGGACGGGTAGGTTTCAAACTCCGACTGAATAATTTAATCTGGTCAGGTGACCACGACTGATACTACCAGTTACTTTGCCGGATTTGGGTCCGCACTACAACTTGCCAAGTGCGACCACACGCTACAACCAATGCTCGGCAGCCTATAAGTTGTGGGGTGGTGCGAGCTAAAAGTCCAAAACATGTGCGTCCTTACGATCTCGAATACACTATTGACGCGATGGCCACCTAGACAGAGGGCAAAGGTGTCTCCACGAATTGGACCATTATCTGACTTGAACACAGGCCACCACATACCATTCATTCCCAGCACCGGGAGTTACATTTCTTATTTCCGCATTTCGAGGGGGATTCACGATGATCTATAGGAGTACGAGGTCTGGTCACAGGCGGACCTTCATTTTGTCATGCCCCTGCTCATGCGGAGTTTGGCCATTCGGGTCAGGTGATCAATGTCTCTTTCCTTCACCTATTAGTGCTACGCGAAGCGTCGAGATGAACACCCCACTCATCACGTCTCTTGTGGTGGAAAGCAACTCAGCCAACCACTCTAGGTCCAAGCCTGCACCTCCTTGGGAAACACCGTTTTGGGAGCTTCTGGATTTGTTCAAGATTATTGATGACTCTCTGCCTACTCCCAGAGTTGATGGCCAACGCTTTTGTCTTCAACCATCTAACGACCTCTCCGAAATTTCGAGGATCTTTCTCTCGATATCCGTCCCCACTTCCGCCCAGTACGATATCGATATTCAGACCATTCCGCTATCGGGTTCGAACCTTTGCCATCCGCTGTAAACAATCTCCAAAAATATGCAAGCCACGTCCTACGAAGGCTACGAGTGAATGTTTCGCCTATACTCAAAACCAGGTAACTCGCCCGACCGTCGCCACTAGCTCTTCAGGAACTGTTTACTCGAACGCACCGTTATTAATATCATCACTTGTTTTTTCCACGTCGACTTACTCACTTGTTCACTCTGTAACGGCCTCTAGTCAGTTGTGTCGATTGCGACGTCAAAGTTGCGCACTCCGGTCCGACATGTTGCGGTTCTCTCGTTATCGACTGCGAACTTTGCTATGCGCACGATCGCATGTTATGTCACGCATGTCTAGCAAAAAATGATACGGTCCCCCCTCTCAGCTGTTGCTCGATGTGCCAAGGACGGTGCTGTAGGGAAGATGCGGATTGGTGTGCTGGATTAGTCCTCCATCCCACTTTACTGGTACGGAGGAACTAGCCAAAGTGTCACACGAATCCGAATGGGACAGCAAGACCATCATGCGATCGCATCCGCCACACCCTGGCTCATGCAGGTTTTGCACTCATCACGCACTGGCCCTAGGTTGGGCTCAGTGCTGCATCCGCCGGGAAGTGATGAAGATTGATCGCTGTCCTTCCTAGATGCCGTTTATGACACGATGTCACCTCCGCGCTGCTCACCGTCCCGAGTGCCTCGATCAATGTCCCGATGACCACTGTGCCCGCGAGCTTGTTTGGACCTGCGACACGTGTTCTGCAATCAAGAATACATCGAACCCTTTTTTGTCTCCTGTCCTTGCTGCGGAGTCAAATACTGCATTACCCGCGATGGGGTGTACACAGACTGCATTGAATTATGCAGGGGCTGCAAGGCGATCACACTATGTAAAGAGTGAAGAAGAGGAAGAGCCCCACGGAGACATTCAAACCGATGCAGAACGTCCGAAGCAGGTGGTCTTCGCTATGCAATGCCAACCTTGCGCAACCTGGAGCTGACCCAACTGTTATGCTTCCGGGAGTAAAGCGGCGTGTGCTGACTGTTCCCGATGGTATTGCTGCAACTGCGTCGTTGGGATACGACATAGTCAAACAGTGTCCTTTTTGCCACGAGCAAGCACATCTACCGGAGATGCTGGGTATAGCACCGAGGTTGTTCCGACGCTATGATGGCAAGTATTTCGGTTCCTCCAAGTGTCACAGAGTGGGTGACACTCCGCAACTGAGAACGTGCTTCTGCCCGCAACGACGCACCATTTAACAGTCCGATCATTGTTGGGATCGTCGACGTTGGCCTTGAAGGTGTCGATTTTGAACGTAGGAAAGGTATTGGCTTATTCTTCATACTACCTTGAGCGGACGGAGAACGTGTGGCACGCTCGTTTTTTTATATGCCTCGTTTCGAGATGGACGAAGAGAAGGAGAGTGTTGCTTGACGGAGTATACGTTGCTAGAACGTACCAACTTGGGGAGACCTGGTCCCAATGCTTGCGACGCGATAAGTCATCCCAACCCATGGTATCAGAACGCGCACCTTGTGTCCAAGAATGAACGATCTAGCCAGGCCGACTGCACAAGTACACAGTTGATGCCTCTTCATACATGAGCGCTTCAGCTGTGAGCTCATGCAGTAACAGCAAGATGCCCGATACACAATCCATGCAACAGTCATCGAACTCCGACTTTACAATAGTATGAAGGTTGGAAATAGCCGAGGCGGAGAGTGAGTATTTGAATCCTCAACGGCGCCCTTGTCGTGTCAAGCTCTCCCACCGAGGTCGCGTCGAACGTACCATCCTGGTTCGAAAAACTAAAAGAATCAATCTCATAGTCCGAGCCAAACGAACAGGAGCGAACGCCAACGTAAAACGTCCGTGATATGAAATTCGAATTAAGAAAAAAAGTTCTATGGATACGTGAGAGTTGGATGCACAAGGGGCGAGAACGGATATGACATGCATATGTTCAAAGCTGCAACGAGGGGGAGGGATCCTTTTTTTCCAGAACGACAAATCCACAAGGAGAGTGGACCTTTTGCGCACCCCTTCTGCACGTCGACCCATCATTCTGGCCGGACGTTTGTCTCCGGACTCGTCGTGTCGTCCACCTTTGAAACGACCACGAAGGCGGTCATGAGCGCCGAAAACGCCAACATCAGTGAACTTGCAGAAAGGACGGCATTCCGGGCGGATGAGACCCCCGTCATGAGAGATACCACGACGAAGACGTTCAACGGAACGCGGAAGAGTGCCGACAGCTGTGAAAGAAAACGGAGCAGACATGAGCGACTCGTTAATATGAACACGAAAGGCTGACCGTGGCGCGGTGTTCATCCGAGATCAAGGTTCCTCTCAACATCCCTTGTACGGGGTAGTACATGCCAACACATGCTTCAAAGGCACAGAATGCCCAAAAGCGCACGCGTTCGCTCTCTGAACGTGTGCTGATTGCGAGTGCCAATGCACTCACGGCGCAAACAAGGCTGCTTAGTTTAGCGTGGAGGGTCAAGGAGGAGTCGCCATGCGACCCGAGAGCGGGCGGAGTATATGAAGTGATGGCGGTATACAGGATCGAGCCAAGCATCATGGATATCATGAATGAAGAGAAGATGTACCCGAGGGGTAGGGCTATCGTAGGGAAGGAAAGGGAAGCCTCTTGCAATGATGGCACCCAGACGAACACGAAGAGGTACATCGAACCTTCAAAGCACGTCTGAGCCAAGCCGATCGCCAGCAAGATGGGGTCTACAAGCCGACCACCGTCAGTGTTTCGCATATCATATGCGTAGCTACCAGAGACGACATACCGTGGCGCACAATTTTCCACGCTTTGCCCAGTCGCCTTGACTGTAGCGGATCAACGTTCGCAAGTGTCGTACCCCCTCTGCCTCCATAGTTCTCCGTCCATTTGGCTTTGATCACGAAATACGCAACGACGAGTAGCATTCCACTTGCAATGAATGGTGATGCAAACGATTTCGTGAATGACACCAATTGGTTGCTTACGATGCCAGCGCCCGTAGCGACGAACCCGTTGACGAGCGTTGCACGACCAAAGATGATCGACAGGTCGGGAGACGGGATGGTCAGAGAGTTAGCAGAGGAGACCAACCACGACTCAAAGGCAGAATAGAGAATGGACGTGGATATCCCAGCCGTGAGGCGTCCCAGGAACAGAACGGGGAGGTAGGGCACATTGATACAGAGGCACGCAAGGGTATAGGTGATGCAGAATACGAGACACAGCCTCTTGCGGCCGCTAGCAAAGTGTTTAGCCCCTAGCCCTTATTGATCCAGAAGCATACGCACTGTTGATCCGCCCAAACACCGACCAACGGAGCAGTGAGACCCGCAGACATGAAACCGGTGACGAACAAGATGGCAACCAATCTTTCGGGCATCCCATACTGCTCGCGGTATAAGGAGTAGACGTATGGGCCTTGGAGCCAGTCGGCACCTATTCACCGGTGCCATCAAGATCAGCAACAAATAGCGAGGCATCAGGACGCTGCACTTTAGATTTCGAGACCCAACTCACCCATGACAAGAGCATACACTAGTAGATATTGCCACGTCAACTTGGCGAGTGCATTTACGGGAACGGTGTTCTCGCCGTTCTCAAGACGGTCTGCATGGTGATCTTTTGCTGTGGTTGCTGCTGCCCGCTTCTGGGACGATGCGTGACGTTCGAGGAGGAGGAAGACCAAACAAGAGGAGACAAGGAGGATCAACTGTAGCTCATAGAAGGCGACCATCTCCGCGGCAAGTTCGCGCCAATCACTCTGCTGTGCATCGTCACTATTCAATGCCATGTGCCCCAAGAAGAAGAAAGTACAAGTTGTGCTCACCACTTCGGATGTATTTTCGTCTACCACTCGGTATTCTGGTCGAGAGACAGAAAAGAGTACTGGTGTGGACGTGCTGCGCTAACAAACACGCCTTTGTCTCCAAGAAATTCCACTTGACTCGAATTCAATCCGACATTCCCACTAGCCCGTGGCGAGGCTCTGTCGAGATGCGACGACGAGGGCGACAGTGACAAGAGAGGTAGAGTAACCGGTGAAGCAAATTTTGGCCCCAGCCGACGCGTAGAATTTGTGACAGTTTTGATATGTTCTCATGTTCTTGACTTAACTTGGCTTTCTTTCCTACACAGACGCGCTTGGACTGTCTGTCTTCGCTGCCGGTCCCTCCCTCACGGGCTCGATAACGACGTCGATAACGGCTTGCTCAACGCGCCGACTTGATCAACGTTTGAGCGGGGTTGTGCGAGAATGAACTCAGGAACGTACTCCCGCGGTATCGTCTCACCTGGCTCTCCCTCAATCGACGGTACTTGATGGCAAGTGTACATCCGAGTATGTCGAGCTTTACCGCACCTCCCGTCTACGCGTCGCATCGTTGTACTCGTATGCTCTATCGTCAGCCTGGACACGTACTCGTTCATCTTCTGCCCGTCTCCACTCCCAGTGTCGCTGTTTCCCCGTCACTTGCAATGTCCGGTGTGCCTTTTACTCTCGCGAATTTCGATTACGTGTGTCACTCCCGCTATGACAGGCTCAGCGTGAGTAATACGGGTGCCTCTCGTCTTCATCGAGCAAGACGTTTGGGATGTCCATCGACTATTCTCAGTGACAGGCAGGGAGAAGGCGAGAATTGTAATGTGAGTTTGCCGGTTCCGATTTATCAACGCTTTACCTATCTCCCGAATCTAGGCTCGCCCCACTCACCCAAGATTCTCCCTAGACACACTAAACTCGGGGCTAGACACGCCATGTTGCACCTCGTGCACCCGTTGACTGCACGGCATCGAGGTTCATATTCGTGGTGAATATCAGTGACTAAGTGTCGAGAAATGTATTCGACGGGATGTGCACAAGAAGGCCCCGAAACGATGCTCTCAGTGGTGATGAGGATATCCCAATTATGTGAATTGCACTTCAGTCAAAGGGGTCTCGTGGTGGATTTAACTAGTAGCTACAAACGATCCTATAATGCGACAATTCTAAGTGAAGCACGAAACAAATACTGCTGTAAAGGTCCAAGGATGGATACAACAAATGGCGATACACACAAAGTCCACGATGATGGCCAAAAAGATGTGCGAGACAGTACACAGTCAGGATACAGATGAAGGCAATTGATCGGGATGGGGATGAGGATAGCGGATGACCGTCCATGATGTCCGAGAAATTTGAGCCACGCGCCGTAATAGATGAAAAAATAGAATATAGTCTCCAGCCGAAGGCTATGAAGCACCTAGGTTCCAATTATTGGGACCTGAACCTGATCGTGGATCATGATGCAGTAGAGGTTGCAACGGTGGAGGGAAGGGCCGGATTATGCCCTCGGTACGAAGCGCACCTCCCACCGGCCCCGCCCATCGAGGGACCCCGACAAGCCTGCAAAGAAGATATTCGGTCCAAGGAAGTCAACCCGCTTCACTCCCTGCGCAAATTCGCGCGGGTCAGCATACATCCGAGCTCTGAAACACTCAGAGACATTGGCAGTAAAGGAACTGACCATGCCCATCTCTGTGGCAGACACGCTGCAATCAAGGACACTGCGGATGCGTATGAGCACGTCGTATACGGTCACCCCACTTGGATTCTGAACTTCGATCGTTGACCAAAGTGGGAGCAAGGGGACACTGAGCACGAGGTGTGTACAGACTGGATGCACGGCTGGCGCATGGAGTAGGTTGGGTGAGGAATTGGTTTGGAGTCGGACGTCTCGAATATCTCTAGTTACGTTGTAATACAGTGGGGGAACACCCATCGATGACAAGGACAGGAGGGGGTTAAGGGAAATAATGCTGGAGGAGCCCTCGAAGGGGGGTTGATCTGAGAGTGGCATAAGTAAAAGCTACGAGTGATGAAGGTGCAGAGAGGGAACGACATACATTGGGAGCTCGAAGATGCATGGGATGGTACAGAGTTCGGGTGGGGTAGGGACACGGTGCGGAGATACGGGGCACCGGGCATGGGGGCGGGCGAGGTCGTCGGGTAGGATGGACCTGGGTACGGACTCGAGTTGGAGGTCCATGACCTGTAGTTGGAATCAGAGGGGCGGTACATCGAGGGAGAAGCAGAGACGTCGGGAGAAGATGTGCTGGGTGACACTATGGAGTTGGGCGGGGGTCTTATACCCTGCCAGTAGTGATATCGGGAACTTACCTTGAGAGCGATCATCTACGTGTGACCGACCATATAACTAAATGGGGCGAAGGGCGGGAAAGCGAGTGTCGAGCGACATGGCGAACAAACAACAACCCCCTGTCGGGATTGCCTAATGAGGAAGTGGCGTCGGGAAGCTAACCCTAAAAAGGAAAACGGCGGGGGAAGTGCGCTGATGCGGCGGGACACAGAAGCGTCGGGAGAAGCGGCGCAGCGTGCACCTGACACCTTATCGCTCTCGACATCGACGCGCCCATCACCTGCATATCGCCGCACGCTGTTCACAGCAATTCTTAACTTTCCTTTTTTACGTGCTTCCTGTGCGACATAGCGCATGTTATTTGCAGCAGCGTCCTTACTGTCGCCCACAACGACCTAATCCGTACCTGTCCTCTTGGTCACGCTTCACTTTCTGCGTCTCATCAGCTGACTCGTCCGCGTCATCTTTCACTGCAACGCAGGTCACTATGGGTACTTTGTACGGCGGCGGCCGGCAATCAACGTGATGAGCTTGCGTTCGCAGGACCTCTTCTTCCGGGCCAACATGGCGGTTTCATACAAAATCGGTGTGGAGTCAACCCGAGGTAACTATCAATGAGAGAAAATTGCCAAGAACCTGTTAATAGCTACAGGTGATATAAATAAGGTGCTAAAGGAGTGTATAATGATATCTCACCTCAGTCACAGTAGTACACTGAGGTGTAAAGCGAGCGGTAAACTAAAATGACTACATAATCAAGTACCGTAGTGCGGTGTTAATCTCTCAGAACCGGGTGAGGACCGGTCTCGGACTAATCCCGACTATAGGGATCATTGTCGACTCCCCGGAAGCAAAGCCTGTAGGCCATATTCCTCTGAAAGCTCAATCACTGCGTCTTCTGTTGCATTGAGGCAATGGGCTCGTGATGTGTTAAAGCAATCAAGCGTAATGGACTACTTGTTCCACCTTGTAGTTCTGGAAGTGCATGACGTCCCGTCTGCAGCGAGTGCGCGTTCACCAGCCCCTGCCCCCATGTGGAGGGCTATTCTGTCGGATGTAAGATTTATTCCAGCATGATGTCACTGGCATTACCGTTGATTCTTCATCGGAATCACAGTCTTCCACAAACCTGCACGTGGTAGTGGCATTATGTTCTATCACTTTTGATTCAAGAGGGACCTGGTTTGGCTTTTGTTGAGATCCTTGTCATTTGTTCGATGGTGGGGATGACACCATAGTGGATGGTGACAAAACTCAATGAGCAAGTTCCTGTGGGAGTGCATGGTGTCTGTTCCTGCTGTAACTCAGAGATTGAGGCATCAAGCAGTCTTCACCTGAGTGCCATCAGCAATGTCACCAGGCTAGTCAAATAGGTAGGATCTATGTTCTGGGACAGGGACTGCCTGTTGTTGTGCAGTTTCATTTTGATGCTGCAGTTTACCTCCATATTTTTGCAAGTGTATAGTTAAACCTGAGTGATCCTTGACTTTGGACCTCATTTGCACCTAGTGGTGTTACTGCATTTTCCTTTGTTGTTGCAGTAAATAGGTCTGAAACATGCTGCTAGAGGTAGATAACCAGTGCTGTGAGTTGACATCTATTGGTCATTGGCAATAAGTGAATTAGTGGAATGGCATATATTGCTTTGACTATGATGGTAGTTCATGTCACGTGACTGCTCCATCATTTGTAGACAGTGGCGGAACTGTCACAGCTCTGTTGAGAAGCTTATAGAGCAGTATATCAAGTGGCACTTAGTGGAATAATATGATATTACAGAGGCTATTTGATCAATTCAATGATGTCACTCATTATAAGCTCAATGCTCTGGTAAACAAGACTCTTGAACCCATAAACAATCTGGTCTCTTTCCTTGACTATGCCATTCTTGTTACAAATGAACAGTTCAGATGTACAAGAGCCACATGACAAGCATGTGACTGTGAGACTCCTATGCCATATTGAGCCAAACCCTAGGCTATGGTTAGTTCCATTCAAAGTATACCTTGACTAAAGGGTTAGCACAGAATTAGCAGCAGATCTTAGATGATGGTATTTCCTGATCTAATCTAGATGACATCGGATCTTGGATCTTAGATCTGGATCTAGATTGATGGATCTGATCTGTGGCAGAGATCCAGATGGAATCTTCTTGGCCTCAAGACTAAGGTGCTGTCTTTATATCCATTGACTCTGCAGTCTTTCTTTCCATTCCTGTACTTCTCTTCTATTCTAGACCCTTGATACACATGGCCTTTAGTCATACCCTCTATCCTTGCCCTATGCCCAGTTACCATATCTGTATTTATTCCAGACAGGCTTGGTGGTCTGTGCACCACCCTAGATAGCATAAATAGGCTGCCCATGTAGCTCTTAGCTCTCTAGCTTTGAGTACTTTGTTTGTTTAGCCATCTAGGCATCTCAATAGACAAGCCAGTGTTTGGACTTTGCTCCTCAGGCTTAGCTACCCTGAGTATTTCCTCCTTATAAGTCCTGCACTATATCTAGAGTTAGGCATTTTTCATCTACTCTTTTATTTTTCCAATTGACACTGACATTGACACTGGCATAACCCCAAGGTCCACATTGGGTTAGGATTTATTCTCTCCTCATACCAAGTCTGATATTAAGGACCATAACAATCCTTCTCAATGCTATCATGTATTACTCTAATAAGTGCATGGATATAAAATATCCTCTTTTGTTCAAGGCAGAAGAACTTTTCTCTGCCTACCCAGAACTACTGGATATCCTTGCATCTGCCTGGAAATACAAATCATATTGCAATATTCAGAATCTTGATGTGCATCTGTGGAGTATTTACCAGTAGTTTACTAATAATTTTGACAGCCCTTCTTAGAGTACCAGGTCAAGAATCAAATAATGACACTTCTCAAGGTCAGTAGTTTTCACCACACTGATTATCTACTGGAATAATCATGGACTGATAATGGCTTCCTTTGTTAGACCTACACAAAGAGCTATCCAAATTGTTTGGAGCAAAGTACTATGGTGCAGCCATTCATTGCTTTTATGAGTATTTGACAGTTAATGAAAAGTTATTCAAGATTATATTCAAACCTCTGTACTATGTGTTACAGTGTTGATCTTCTGAATGTCCTGTCCTAACCCCAAACAGTTTCCAGCCTTGAGAGGGTGCATTGGTTTCATTGTCAGATTTGGATTGAATAGATGGAAAAGAATGATATATGGACTCAGGGTAGCAAGGCCTGAGGAGCCATCTCACAATGTTAGGAGGGAATGCCTGTATTGGTAAGGCACTAGACAATGTACAAGATAACAAAGTGGTTAAGGCTGGAGAGCTGAAACCAAGGAACTACTCTACTATTTATACTAGTCTAGAATGCACACAGACCATCTCCAGGGTTATGGGAACAACTAAATGAGGAAATAGGGCATAGGGCATGCTTACTGAGAATATGACCAATGGGCCATGTGGTATAGGTGTGTATAATGGAGAGGCTGTGTGAAATGAAAGGATAGGATCTAGAGTAAGCAGTAATTAAACCATACCCTCAACCATGAGATCAAGGAGATTCCATCTAGAGATCTGCCATGATCAGATCTGACCCTCATCTAGATTGAGATCTAGATTCATCAGAGATTAGATTGGAAGAGCATCTGTTATCTGAGATGCTAGATTCAACCACATAAGCTATATGCCTAAATTCCAGGAAAATACTCTGAATAAACAACTCAACCATATTCTAGGGTTTGTCCTTGTTTGGCAATAAAGTCTCACGGTCATGTGCTTGTCATGTGACTCTTCTGCTAGTAAATGTTACATTCATAACACTATACTAGATTCTATTCCATTATTCAGAGTTTGGACACTGGAAAAACAAGATTGCTAACTGTGGTAAATGGGCCACTTTTTGTACATGTATTTATGTTGACTGATTCAAATCTTAGCTAAGCAAGAAGGGTGTCATAGTGATCTACATGAATTTACACAGAGAGGAAAAAACTGGCATTTCCCATGTATAATCCTATTCCATCCAAAATCTTGACCAAGTTTTCCAGTAGTTAAGCAAAGTACAGCAGGGTCTGCTATATATTCATCATTGCCTTGTTTGATATTGTCAAGGAATATCTCTTTATAAAAAGTCACACCACTTACAATATCAAGAGAGTTATTGTGGATTGGGTGCTTCAGATGTGTAATATAAGTAATCTTCCAAGAATCACTACTAGGGCTAATTTCTTTAATAGGCTTGCAGAGAAATATTCTAAGGTAAATATTATAAATGGCATCTTAGATCTGATTTCATGGTCTTTTGTAGGCTTATGCTGGTTTTGCCCACTTATTTGATTGAGTTTCTAATGTACTAGCAGAAGTTTCTTTTACAACTGGTATTAATGGCATGTGTTATAAACAACAAGTTCAAAAGCACAAGTGTCACATAATCAAGCATGTGATCATGAAAATCCTATGCCAAACAAGGATAAACCCTAGGATATGGTTAAGTCATTATATTCAGAGTTCCCTTGAGTTTGGGCACAGCTTATGGTTAAATCTAGCATCTTAGATGATAGATGCATCTTTTAATCAAATCTCCAATGAATCTGATCTCAATCCAGGTGAAGGTCAGATGTAATCATGGCAGATCTCTAGATAAGATCTTCTTAGCCTCATGGCTAAGGATATGGTTTAATCTCCACTTATTTTAAATATTTACCTTTTATTCTACATAGTCTTTCCCTTGATATACCCCTTTACCATATGATCACTTGGTCATATTCTTAGTAAGCATGCCCTATGCCCTATTCCTTATTTAGTATTGCCCTATGCCCCAGAGATGGTCTATGTACTTCTAGGATAGGTATAAATATGTAGTGAGATTCTATTAAAAACCATGACATACTCCAGGGATACTCTGGATAACTCTGGAGTGGATGAAGCTTGGCTTTACCTTATGAGGTGTACCCTTATGCTAGTACTGGGTGCCCTGATTTATGGAGGGGTTGGAAGTTGTTGGAGGTCCAGGATAAGCCATAGGGCTTTTTCACTGAGAGATATAATGTCAAGTTATAAGGTAAGTCATGAGACATAGTGTAGGATACAATGTCAAGTTATGAAGCAAAAGGGAGTCAAGGAGGATCATAACATTGTATTATGGTCAATATTTGAACTAAGGTATAAGATATAGAACTACAGTACTTATACCTCAGAGAGACAGATTATCTAAGAAGGAAACAGAGATATAAAAGGAGTTGTCTTATAAGCAAAGCAGGTGCCAATGTATCCTGGATATGAATGGAGATGTCAGAAGAGATAACACTGAGTGATGTCAAACTAAAACTAAATAATGACAGGAAGAGGCAAGGAAGAAAGGAACAGGAATAGGAAGTGAGAATGGAGGAACTATGAAGTTGTATTGGAATGTTATGGAGTTAACATAGGTAAAGTTGTAATCAATGTTAGGTAGAAAGGGATGGAGGTAAAGAAAGTCAGGAAATACATAGCTTATAGCATAGAAGCAACTGGAGTTGCACTAGAGACATAGCAGAGTTGACCTGTTGGCATGGAATATGACAGATTTAGTACAAGGCCCCCAGCCTTAACCACTTGTATCCTTACCACTTAGTTCTTACTCCTAGATAGCTCTCCAATAAAGGGCTTTCTCTGGACACTAGTGTGATGGCTCCTCAGGCCTTGCTAACCTGAGTACCACTTTGTTCTCCACCATCTATTCAATTTGAATCCAACACTGAATCTGTTGCATCCTTTCAAGGCAGGCTAGTTAGGGTTAGGAAGCATTGTACAGAGTCCAACACCATAATAGCATGGCTAATATGGATATGTACACCAACATTGAGAAAACTGCCAATAATCTGGCAAAAATCACATTATCTGGTAAAAATTCCAGCTTGTCTAGCAGAAAGCATTATTTTCCCCTTAAATCCACTGAATCCATGGCACTCCTCTTTGCTACATATTAAAGAATGGCTAATTGCCTTGAGAGAGTTTTTCCTGACCATACTGACCAGCTATTAAAACTATATTCTTTTAACTATATAACAGAACCCTTGTTGCTAGAGAGCAGGTGTCTGGTTCAAGTACCTTGGTGTGGCTTGAATCCAAGAGGAGCATGCAACTCCAGGGGCTTCTGAAGAAGTCTGGAGATTTCTAAAAAAGATTGAAAAGGGTTTTATTGGTTGAATAGAACTTGGCTTCATCTTATATGGTGTGCTTTTGCACTTTGTGGTGTCCTAATTTGTAAAGGGGTCAGACATGGAGGGGAAAGCAGTCTTAGCACTCAACATGAGAGACAGGCAATAAGGAGCATCAAGTCTAGTTATGACAAGAGTAGATCCTTGAGTAGATTCAGAGGTACTTTGGAATAACCTGGAGGATTAGAGGGTGAGCTGGGTAGCTCAGTCAGAGTGAGAATGAGGTTAAAACAGGGTATCTTTGTCAATATTCATACTAAGGTACAGGATACAAAACTACTGTATATTACATTTTCTCTTTTTTCTTTATTCTCTTTGTTCTTTTATCTTAGCCTCTGCTTTTTGTGTACCTTGGGTACTCTCTTGTTCACCTTTTACTTTAGACTTCCACTCTTCTCATGCTCTAGCCTAGTCTAGGCTGCTCTTTTGTTATACTCTCTGCCTGGATATTCTATCTCTTAATTAGCTAACATATAGTTGTTTTATTTCTTTTCATCCATTTCCACATGGATATCTTACTCATTATACATTAGCATGATTATTTAGTTGTCTCCACTTGAACTCTATTTATTGTACTATAAAGTAGTGTACTTTGCCTCCTCTTTTCTTATGCTACTTCTACCTTGCAATTCCTTGCATAGCTCTAGTCCTTGTACCCAGTACTTGGAATCCATCTTATTATCTGTCCCAGAAGTCTCTGGCTTGATAAGTTGCCCTAGTGTCTGACTTAGGTCTTCCAAGAAAGCCTAGATACCACTCTGCATTTGTGCCATTTTACTCATTTCTAAGGCTTATGTCTTTACAGAGCCTTTCCTTGTCCCTTGCCAAGCAAGGTCTACTCTAGTGTTAAAACTTATCCCAATAGAAGGAGACTGTTAAAACCTATACCAGTATGGGTATACTTTTAACCAGTTCCTTTCTAAATAAAATCCTTAATGCTGAAGAAAGGTCATAACTCTGAAGGGCTCTGGAGGAATCTAGGAAGGGTTTCAATGATCAAACAGGACTTGGCTTCACCTTATATGATGCACTCTTGCACTTTCCAGTGTCCCAATTTACATAGATGTCAGAGGTGAGTAAGAAGGCTGTCTCTATGCTCAACAGGAGGGACAGGCAGGACAAGGAAAGTCAAGCCTAGTTATGGGGGTGGAACCTTGTGACTCCTTCAAGGATATCACTCAGTCTTGGAGGTACTCCAGAGTAACCTGGATGGTTAGAGTGAGCCCAAGGGCTTGAGCAAAGTAAGAATGAAGACAAGGGGGTGTTTTTGTTGATATTTATACTGAGGTACAAGATACAAAACTACAGTACTTATATCTCAGAGAGGCAGAACTATCTAGGAGTGTAATGAAGTGAGACAGGTGCAAACTCAGAAGTGAAGCAGATGTCTAAATATCTAAGAAATGAATGGAGATGTCAGGGAAGACAATGTCCAATTATGTCAGACTGAAACTGAAGGGTGACAGGATACAACAGAGGAAAGCAAGGAACAGGAATGGAACAGGAATAGTAACAATGATGGTAATGGTAACTGAGACCAGGAATGGTAACAGAGTTATACTGGGATAGTCTGGAGATGATGAAGGGGAACTAGGGTAGTACTTAACTGGAGCAGAGATAGACTAAAAACAGAATGGGGCAGAGTGGGAGTGGAAGCCTGGGGGTGCATATAATGCTGAGGGGTGGGAAACATGCATAGCTGGGGGAGACTGGAATGGTGATGGAGAGCTAGAGTTGCCTGAAGGGGAGTCAGAGGGCTAGAGTGGCTTGCTAGATATGAAGACCAATTGTAAGCTGGGTTGAGATGGGGTTGGAATTGGGTCAGAGGTCTGGGATATGACATCTAGTCCCTATCCAGGCCTAGTATAACAAAAGAAGTAGCATGTCTACTTGTGGCTACCATTGCTGCAGTCTACTCCCCCATATTTCCACATTACCTTTGCTACTTGACTTACTCTGGGGAGAATCCAGATCTGCACCTGCCAAAGAATCTGAGATTAAGCAGGAATCTCCTTTCTCCCCAGATCATCCCTTGACTTCTGAAGACACCCTTCAGAATATTCTTATTCTCTCACAGGAAGAACTAACAGAAGATCATGACCTTGCATATAAACTCTTCTCTTTGCTGCAGATTCCTCATGTTCTGACACCACCCTCTTCCACTCCAGTCTGCCAATATTCTGCCTTTCAGCTCCCCAGACCCTCTTCCATTGCCCCCACCATATCAAATTCTTCCTTTTTCACTATGAAATCCATCAAACTTTACCTTAGTGCTCTTGAGCACTTTGATAGTGATTGATCTAAGGCTGAGACCTAGTTAGACACTGTTCAGTTTACCTCTTTGTCAATGCAGTAGTCTATAACTCCAATAAGAAGAAGATTACTTATGCTCTCTTGTTCATGATCAAGGAACCTGCCCAATTCTGAGCTGCCATATATTGAAAGCAATGTATTTCTAGTACCACCATTACCATAAGAAAGTTTTCCCACTTCACTGCTGCTTTCCTGAAGGCTTTCCAGCATCAGAATACTGTGAATGTAGCCATTCACTGGCTTGTGAACACACAGATAAAGCAGGAAAAGAAGGAAGAATGGACCCTGTCCCTGGCCAAATATACTGCTGAGTTTCAGAATCATGTGATCACCACTAAGATTACTGATTACAATGTCCTAATCAGTTATTACAAGACAGGTCTTACCCTATTCCTTGTTTGTCACATTCATAACCTGGATATAATCCCCACAACTATCTTAGAATGGTACAACAAGGCTATGCACTTCCATGGAACTATGGAGTACACTTATTTCATTGAACAATAACAAAAGAACCCCCAAGCTTTTGCCTGGTCCACCTTCCCCTTGACAACAACCACATTTTGCACTAAATGCAATGGCTCTCAATAACTACTAATTATCATG
The DNA here is from genome assembly GCA_038089275.1 of Pulveroboletus cf. rosaemariae. Lineage (NCBI taxonomy): Eukaryota > Fungi > Basidiomycota > Agaricomycetes > Boletales > Boletaceae > Pulveroboletus > Pulveroboletus cf. rosaemariae. The sequence continues at coordinate 20,662 of JBBPKN010000448.1, forward strand.
CTAGACTATAAGTATATGAAATGCAGTACTTGCTCTTGGCTTTCTATTGGTCCAATGATCAAAGCATTTGATTATGTTTTGGTAACATGGCAACCATATCAAAATGACAACTTATTGGGACAGTTTTTTGACTTTAAATAGGATATGGTATTTAATACCTGGTATAACCTCCCTCAGCCTTGATAACTGCTTGAATTCTTCTAGGCATGCTTTTTTTTCCATTTTTGACACTTCTTCATAGAAATTCTTTCCCACTCTACCACCACCCTATCTCATAATTGATAAACTCCTGTAGATGCCCTCTTATAACCTAAAAAGCATCTTTTCAAATGACTTCAAGTGTATTCAATGGGATTAAGGTCTGGAAATTGAGCAGGCCAACAAAGAATAAAAAAGACCCCAATGCCATGGACATTGATGTGGTTTGACCTGGCAGATTTACTGAATTGAAATGGAAACACTGTGTCAAGAACAGCCTTTGTTTCTGTTGCTGCAGACCAGGCTATTCTGCCATAAAATGTTCCACTTTTCCATCTACCACCTCAACCCCAACCCCCACCAAGAAAACTTCTTATGTTAAGATAGTATCTGCTGAAGAACCAATAATGAAAATTAAGAAGGTTAGTAACAATAAATCAGATAATGGGGTGGCAAGAGTAGAGCTAAAGAAAGAAAGGGTAAAGAAAATGGTTAGTGGCTTGAATTTTTAGAATGAAGTATGTTATAATTTTATCACATTTTCATTTTATTTGTAACACTTCACTAACTTTTCATATTATCACATCATATGATTATTTTACATCTTCTCATCTTTACCTTTTCACTTTTTTACATTTTCACACTTCATATCTTTACATGTTACAAGTCTAGATCATTCTAGACTCTGATGTCAGCACCTCATGGTTGCTTTATGTATTTCTAGATTCCCACTCCCTTATTGCTATTGATTGGCTTACTATACACTAGTTTAGGGCCAGCCCATCTTACATGGTCTGTGCATACTTCTGTAGCATATATAAAGGAGAGATACTAGACTGGTTAATCTCCAGTCTTGTGCACTTGAGCTCTTAGCTTTCACAAGTTCAATACTTCTTGCTACTTTGTTATAATGTACTTTGTTATTTTTTACTTTTTTGGCATTTTCCTCTCACACTTGTAGCTCTTCACATTGTCACATCACATGACTTTTCACATTTTCACCTCTTCACCTTTTCACCCTTTCACTTCTTCACATGGCACAAGTCTAGAGCAATCTGGACTCTAATGTCATATCTTATTGTTTTTTTCTGTATTTCTAGAACCCTGCTCCTTTTATGCCATTGGTTGGATTACTGTACAATATTTTAAGGCCAGTACCATTTACATGGTCTATGTGCATACTGTAGCAATATAAAAGGAGGTCAGCTCAAGCCTGGGTTTTCCCAGTCTTGTGCACTTGAATCTTCCAGTTTTGCAAGTCCCTTGGCTCTTATTTTTTCATTATTCTTTGCCTAGTTCTTGTGCTTCTATGTTCAAAAGCACTACTCAGGATCTCAATTAGCACACATCAAGGATAGGTTTTAGGTTTTAGGTTAACACATCAAGCAGTTGTATTTCATACTTCTTGCCTAGTTTATTGACTTTAAGTTCAAAGCCTTTACTTAGTAGTAGTAGAAGATAGAGTGCCCTCAGGCCTCAGAAGTAAAGATCAGTTCAGTACTAAGATAGTGCCTTAAAATACCTCTTCTATGCAAGGTACTCCCTCCCTTTCTTGTATACTAGTACTTGTATTCTTCTTCAAGAAATCTATGTGCTTTCCAGTATAAGTTTTTCCTGTATCTCATACAAGAAAAGTCATAGCCACCTGTGCTTTCATTGATAGCAGAGCACAGGTCAATTGCATTAACTGGAACTTTATCAAGAAGCACCAGTTATTTACTGTGAAATTCCTGGAATCCATTATTATCTGAAACATAGATCACTCTAAAAACAAGAAGGGCAAGATTACTTGAACTCATGACCTTCTTCTTCATGTTGAATACTCAGTTCTTCCTGTCTCTTGTCACATTATGGCATGTGGAAAGGAAAATGTTATCCTAGGACTTCTGTGGCTCAAGGCCACAAATCCCACCATTAACTGGGTGACCAACATGCTTACTATTATAGTTCGCATTTTTTATTTTCTGATTATGTGATCTTATCTTATCTTTCCACATGGTTATCTAATCTTTTATCTTATCTAGGCATGTGACAGGTCACATGACAGGTCTAGATCCAGGGCATAGGGTTAGCCTCATGTCTTTAGCCTGTATTTAATTTCCATTTTTGTCCATTACAAAAGCACCACTCCTTTTTGGCCATTGGCTATTCTCACAGATGCTTCTCTTCTTTTTGATGGTACCTTAGGGTCTGTGGGAGAATTCCCATCAGGGTCTTGGTCTGTGCACCCTTCTGTACTGTATAAATACTGTAGCCTTAGCATGTCTCAAGCCCCAGTTTTAAGCACTTGTATTATCTAGTACAGTATTCTATCAAACTCATATAACTCAACTTCATTCTCATTATCAACATTGCTAGCCCTTGATGAGAGTTCATCACTCCTCTGTACAATGTCCCATATCACACTTGTAACACTTACCATCCCAGATTCTGCCACCTTAGTAGAAATTACCTACTGTATTAACTCTGTCCATAAGACAACATTACTGTCTTCCATGATGAACTTCTTGTCTGCTACCTGAACTATGTTATCCCTGAGTAATCTATCAATGATTTACTCTATGACTATTACTCTAGTAGGATTTTAGATTGCTGCTTCTTATATTTTCCTGAGATTACCATTATCAGGCTCATTACTTCCACCAAGCTGGCTATCAAGGCTGAAAAGGCTAAACCCAAAATCATACTTCCTCCAGAATACTCCTGGTACTCTTTAGTATTTTCTAACACTTCCAAAACACTAGATTATCTTCCACCCTTTTATTTCTATGACCATGAGATTAATCTTAAGGATATATTTGTCTCTAAGATAGGCAAAATTTATCCCTTATCTCCTTCAGAACAACAGGCCATGAAAGCTTTTCTGGACAAAAACCTCCATGCAGGAATGATCTGACTCTTGAACTCTTTCCAAGCTTTACTCTTTTTCTTTATTAAAAAGAAGGATGACAAGCTCTGCCTCTGTCAAGATTATTGGTATCTCAATAAACATACTATTCAAGATATCTATTTTCTGCCCCTCATCTCTGATCTTATGAAACACAGCTTCTGATACATTGACCTAAATTCTAACATCTAATCCTTGATGTGTGCTAAGATCTGATCCTGAGTAGTGTCTTTGAACTTAGAGATACAAGAACTAAGCAATAAGTATAGAGAAGAGGTAAGAGCCAAGGAACTTGTAGAACTGAAAGGTTCAAGTGCACAAAATTGGAAAAACCCAGGCTTGAGCTGATTTCCTTTTATATTGCTACAGTATGCACACAAACCATGTAAATGGTGCTGGCCCTAAAGTATTGTACAGTAATCCAACCAATAGCAGAAAAGGAGCAGGGATCTAGAAATACAGCAGGAAACAATGAAGTGTGACATTAGAGTCTAGATTGCTCTAGACCTGTGCCATGTGAAGAGGTGAAATAGTGAAAGTGTGAAATGTGAAGAGTAAAATGTGTGATAAGTGAAGATGTGAAATGGTCACATGATGTAACCATGTGAAGAGCTACAGTTGTGAGAAGAAAGTGTTAAAAAAGTAAAAAATAAAAAGTACATTATAACATCTTATAGATGAGCTTCATAATGCAAAGCTCTTCATCAAGTTTAATGTCAAATGGGGACATAATAACATCCATATCAAAGACAAACATCAATGAAAAGCCACTTTTATTACCCATAAAGGGCTTTACAAATCCATGGTAATGTTCTTTGGCTTGAACAATTTATCTGCTACTTCTCAGTGATTTATAAATAATTTCTTTTGAAATATAATTGTCAAAAAATGGCTTATTATTTATATAAATAATCTCCTTATTGTTATAAATATAACATTCACTAGCAAAAGAGTCACATGACAAGCACATAACTGTGAGACTTTATTGCCAAACAAGGACAAATCCTAGAATATGGTTGAATTGTCACTTCAGAGTATTTCCCTGGAGTTTAGACATAACTTATGGTTGAATCTAGTATTTCAAATAATAGGTATATTTTCTAATCTAATCTCCAATGAATCTGGATCTTGATCTAAATGAAAGTCAGATCTGATCATGGCAGATCTCTAAATGGGATCTTCTTGACCTTATAACTAAGGGCATAATTTAATCTCTGCTTACTCTAAACCCTAACTTCCATTCTACATAGCCTCTTTCTTGATACACCTCTTTTGAAATGCAATAACTTGATATGTTGACCTAAAAACACCTAGCTTCTTAATGTGTGCTAATTCCTGAATCCTGAGTAGTGCTTTTATGCTAGTGGCACTGAACTAGGCAAAGTGTAGAAGAGAGTAAAAGCCAAGAGTTACAAGAACTAGAAAATTCAAGTGTGCAAGACTGGAAAAACCCAGGCTTGAGCCAACCTCCTTATATATTGCTACATAAGGTGCACAGACCATGTAAATGGTGCTGGCCCTAAAGTAGTGTACAGTAATCCATCCAATAGCATAAAGAAAGCAGAAATCTAGAAATACATGCTGCAAATATAAGGAATGACATCATAGTCTAGATTGCTCTAGATCTGTGCCTTGTGAAGAAGTGAAATGTGAAGAAGTGAAAAGGTGAAGTGGTGAAATAGTGAAAGTGTGAAGATATGAAAGGTCATATGATGTGACAATGTGAAGAGCTACAGTAGTAAACAGATAAGTCCAAAAAGAGTAAAATTGAAAAAGTGCATTATAACACTGCCCCATCTTTAGGTCTTGAATTCCAGACAAGACAAGGCCAGTGGAACAGATGTGGTCAAATTGGTATATGGTTCAAAGCAAGAATGAAAATCAGAAAGGAACAGACTGTAAAGTTTTCATGGAGCTGACAGATTATGCAAATAAAAAGATAATGTAGCTTGTGGGGAATTCTTTAAATGGTCTTCTGGTTCCCAGGTGTGATTGGAAGCATTGTATCCTTTCCAATGAACCAGATATTCCAGTTTCCCTTTCTTTAGTCACGATTCTACCACATATTCAACTTCCCATTCTTCATGTTCTTTTGTTATAGTAATTGGATCAGGACAAATCACTGGTTGTTGAGGAAAAGGGTTATGATATGGTTTGACTCATGAGATATTGATAACAGGGTAAATTTGAATATTAACTGGAAGTTGCAGTTTAACTGCATTTGAAAGGATATTGATGATTGTATAAGGACCAATTCACTTTTGTGACAATTTTTTAGATAAATAGGGAAGGGTTAAATGCTCTGTTGATAACCAGACTTTATGACCAATCTGGTATTCAGGAGCTTTTGATCATTTTGATTCAGCTACTTGAATCATTTTTTCTTTTGCTTTTTCCAATAACTCTTGTATTTGAGTATGAGTTCATTGGAAATCCTTTGCAAATCCATGTGAGACCCTTTTTGTCTCAAATTCTAGATGTGGTGAAAACTTCTTGATAATAGAGAATGGAGTAGATTCTGTTGCCATGGAGAATGCATTTGTTATGCTAGGCCCAGGTAGGGACAGGCATAGATCTTGCTGTGGATAAAGTGGATAAAGCAAACCAAAGATAAGCTTCAAGATGAGTGGAAGGTGACAAATGAAGTGTTGTGCCTTAATGGTACCAGCTACACTCCCAGGGATGTACCGAGATCAGATGCTTATGATCCTCTGGTTAAGTGCCAGGACACAAGTAGTGGATTCCAGGTATGTAGGTACAAGAAGTAGTGAAGATATGAGGACTGTGAGGTGATTGCAAGGTAGAAGTAGTGTAAGGAAAAAGAGGACAGAAAGTATGCTACTTTATAGTACAGTTAATAGAGTTGAAGTGGAGATAGAATGAGTAATCATGCTGACAAATGATGAGTAAGATATCTGTGTGAAAATGGATGGAAAGAGATGGAACAATTATGAGTCAGCTGATTAAGAGATAGAAGGCCTGGGCAAAGGGCATAACAAGAGAGTGGTCTAGACAAGGCTAGAGCATGAGAAGAGTGGAAACTGTAGTGGAAAGTGAACATGGAAGCACCAAAGGTGCAAGAAGAGCAGAAGCTATGATGGAAGAAAAGAGGAAAAGAAGAGAGAAAAGAGGAAATATAACATTATCCCCCTGCTAGGGGTGAAAGACTCATGACACCTCAAAAGGCATTGTAGGAGGGTCTGGGGGAGCCAGTGATGTTGGCCCAGTCAACCTCATTGATGATGTCATTGTGGAAGTCATTGTTAGTGTAATAAGAAGGCAATGGGGGTAACAGAGCCATGGGAGAGTGGTGGTAAGAGCTGTGAGAGTGGCAAGAGGAGCAGGATAAGCCATGGAAAGAGGTGCAGAAGGAACTGTGGGAGGAAGAGAAGGAGGAGGAGACAAGGGGGTCAGTGACATGTTGCTGAGCTGGGCAGCGAGTCTGAGTATGTTCAGGGTACCAGCAAAGACAGTAGGGGCACTAATAGGATAGGCAATTGATGTAAATGTGCCCCAGACAGCAGCAGTGGAAACAGGCCTCACAAAAGCAAGGGTGAGAGGGAGGGAGATGACCATTGTCATGGAGGCTGGTCCACCAGGCTTTAGCTTATTCAAGAGCAGCAAGCTCATCATCATCAAGAGAGAAAGAGGATGCAGAAGGAGTGGTAGGGGTATAGCCCCTGGCAGCAGCTAACTCACACATGTAGTGATCTAAATCTGAGAGAAATTTGCCCATATGCATCTGATAGGCAAGGATTTTGATATTAGACAAGAGTTCACAATGGATAGAGGTAATGAGTGCCTATGCAAGAGAGACACAGGTGTGAGAGATGCAGGCAAGGGCAGAAGCCAAAAGGGGAAGACAGAGAAGCTGCATACAGATCTGGTAGATAAGCCAGAGTGGTGAGAACATGTCCAGGTGGGAGCTGATGGGGACTGCTAGGTGGGAGTCCATGATATACATTATAACCCAGTGTGAATAGTCAGGAGATGGGGTGTTCTGATGAAGGGCGTGGGTGGAGAGTAGGAGGTTGACACTGAGAATGCCAGCAGACCAAGTATCAATGGCAGAAGGAGGAACAGGGATAGGAGCAACAACAGCAGGGCCAATAGAGATAGCAGGAGATAAGGCTATGAAGTTCTCAGAAGGAAGCTCTGAAACAAGTGCAGAAAGAGGAAAAGAAAATGTATCAGTAAGAAAAGAGGGAGAAGATATAAGTGAGGGCTTATCAGAAACTTCAGCAATGGGAAGTTGGGATGTGGACCAGGGTGGAGTATTGAGGGGGGTATTGCAAGAGCAGAACCCTTGATCAACAGTAAAGGTCATTGTTATTTTGGATAGTGGTTGGGTTTCTTAGTGGGGTGAGGAGGAAGAGGAGCAAATGAGGGAAAGTGGTGAGGGTGGAGAAGTTTATACTCATTCAGAGTGGACTGAGAACATTTCAAGTTCCATTCTGGTTCCTAGGAGTCATTTTCTGCTAAGTACCCTTTCCATCAGATCAGGAACTGACAATTACCTGGGGGACCTCAATGTTTTAATATCTGCTCCAATTCATATTCCTCCTCACCTTCTATAAGGTCCAGGGGTGGAGCAGGAAAGTTCTTTCCATGAATGTCATTTTTGCGATAGGGTAATAACAATGACACATGGAAAACAGGGTGGATCTTCCATGTGAATGAAAGGTGGAGGTGATAAGTAATCAGAGAAAGGACTTCTGTGATGGTAAAGGGTCCTTCCTGTTTAGGAGAGAGTTTCAGGTGAATGACAGCCCATTTCAAATTGCAAGCTTCTAACCACACTTTATTTTCTTTGGCAAATGGGGAAAAGGTGGAGTGAATGTGAGATGCCATAGTTTGGCAGGCTAGATCATGAGCCACGAGTGCTTCATTGTGAGTGGTAAGGAGTGCCTTAGTGTGGTCAGCAACAGCAGGCATCAGTGACTCATTGATAATAGAAGGAAGGGCACAGGGTTCATATTCTATTATGAGATAGAACAGGAATTGCCCTGTGACAGAGTGGGGATGGTGATTGTGGACAAATTTGGCATGGGTAATGGAGTTAGCCCATCCAGTGGGATTAGATCCACAGTAGATGCAGATATATGTTTCAATCTCCTGGTTAACTTATTTAGTTTCACCATCAGATTAAGGATAATATGTAGTGGAAAGGGAGAGATTGTACTCAAGGAGTTTTCCAAGCTCCTTGGCAAAGGTGGAGGTGAGCTAAGGACCTTGATTGGAGATGATCTTGTTGTAGAGACCATATCAGAGGTATACTTTGTGGAAAAAGAGGGTGGCAATGCCCTCTGCAGTGACAGATTTCTTGGTGGGGCAAAGAATTACCCCCTTTATAAGCCTGTGGTTGACCATGACCAACAAGGCATCAAAGTCAGAGGATGAAGGTAGATTGGTGATGAGATCACAAGAGATCTGTTGAAAAGGGTGAGTGGCAGTGGAGCAGATGGGAGAAAGAGCAGGGTGAGAAGGGTGAGTATTTGCCTTATTCTGTTGGCAAATGGGGCAACTGGCAACATAGTTGCAGACAAAGAAGGCAAGATCAGGCCACCAAAACTCAGTGGAGATGAGTTGTCAGGTTTTGAGGTAACCAGGGTGGCCAGTGGAGGGGTGGTCATGATAGTATTGAAGAATGGCATGATATAGATTAATGGAGGAGGGAATAAAGACACAGTTACAGTAAGTGAGTAACCCATCAATTTCCTTCCAATCAGAGGTGTGGGAGTGCAGGAATTTCACATCTGTGGAGGCATCCTGTTTTTGCAGGATAAAGAGGTGGAGGGGATCATCTTGTTGATGCTCCTTAATATGGGCAGAGAGGTTAGCATCAATAAGGTTAACAAAGAGTTTGGGGGGAAAAAGGGTAACTTTCTGATTATCCTGGGAAGTATCAGGACAAAGATCAGGATGGCAAGAGAGGGCATTAGGCCCAGCAAGAGAGGTACTGGCAATGTGGGAGAGTTGCAGGTCAAAGTTGGCAATGTTGAGAAGCCAGTGAGCTTGTTGTTGGTTAAGCTTCTGGGGAGATTTAAAATAGGTCAGGTTTTTATAATCAGTGAAAACCTGAACAGAAGTGGAAGAGCCAAGGAGATATTGCCTCCAGGCTTTTAGAGCATGAATAATGGCAAGAAGTTCATGATCATAGATATCATAGTTTCATTCAGCAGCAGAAAAGGTCTGGGAGAGATAAGAACAGGGATGCCAGTCCCTATTCACATCAGTTTGTAAAAGGATTTCACTAGATGCATAAGTGGAAATATTGGTGGCAATGGCAAAAGGACAAGCAAGATCTGGCATCTGCAGTACTGGTTGGGAGAGGAAGATAGCCTTGAGGGAATCAAAGGCTTTTTGAGCAGCAGAAGACCAAGACCATGCCATAGATTTCTTGGTGAGATCGAGAAGAGGATAGGCAATAGTGGAGTAGTTGGGGATGAATTGCCTGTAGAAGTTAGCAAAGCCAAGAAAGAAGCAGACATCCTTGATTTTGGAAGGAGTGGGCCACTGGGAAATACCAGTGAGTTTAACAGGATCCATGGCAAGCTCACCAGGACAAACAATCATCCCAAGATATTCAACTTGAGGAACAGTGAAAGTGCATTTCTCCAGTTTAAGGTGGAGATTAAGTTCCATTATCCATTGGAGGACATGGGCAGTGTGTTCCTGATGGGTGTTAGCATCAGGGGAAGAGATGAGAAGGTTGTCCATATAGATGATGAGCCATTCCTCAGTAATCATATCTTGGAATAAATCATTCATGAATTGCTGGAAAGTAGCAGGTGAGTTGTTCAAACCAAAGAACATCACTGTTGGTTCAAAGAGCCCCTTATGTGTGATGAAGGCAGCTTTCCATTGGTGTCTGTCCCAAATATGGACATTGTTATAGCCCCATCAGATGTTAAACTTAGTGAAAAGCTGAGTGTCATGGAGTTTATTGATGAGGTTGGAGATAAGGGGGAGAGAATAGGCATTGTGAACTGTATGTTCATTGAGGTACCTGTAATCCTGACAGGAACAGAGTTTGCCATCCTTTTTCTTGATGAAGAAGAAGGACAAAGCTTGAGGGGATTTGGAGGAACAGATCTTCCCAGCCCAAAAATTCTTTTCAAGGAATGCTTCCATGGCCTGTCACTCAGGAGAGGATAAGGGGTAAACCTTACCTATCTTTGGGACAAACATGTCCTTCAGATTGATCTTGTAATCATAGGGGTGAGAGAATGGAAGGTGATCAAGGGTTTTTGGAGTGTTGGAGAATACTGATGAGAATCAAGAGTATTTGGGGGAAAGGGTGGTCTTGGGTTTGGCCTTTTTGGCCTCAATGGTAAGCTCAGTGAATGTAGTAAGCTAAGCAACAGTGATTTTGGGGAGATAGGAGGAGCAGTGATCTAAGATCCTGCTAGAATGGCAGTTGTAGAGTGAATCATTAATGGATTGCTCCAGAGTGACATAGTCCAGATAGCAGACCAAGAGTTCATTGTGAGAGATGATGATGTCTTCAAGAAGTCCATCAAACCAAGGTTTGTGAATGGAGTTGACATGATAGGTGACATCATCAGAGGGGGGATCTGAAATGGTGAGCGTGTTTGCCATCCAGTCAATAGAGGGATTTGTGGCCTAAAGCCATGGGTGTCCTAGGATAATGTTTTCCTTCCTGTGTGCAATAATGTAGCAGGAAACTGGAAGAACTGATTGTTCAAAGCAAAGAAGAAGGTCACAAGTTTGAGTAATTTTGCCCTTCTTGTTTTCAGAGTGATCAACATTCCAAATGATGATCAGTTTCTTAGTGGGGAACTGGTTTTTCTTGATGAAATCCCAGTTGATACAGTTGATTTGTGCTCCACTGTCAACAAGAGCACAAGTAGCTATGACTTTCTTGGCACAAGTGAAGGGGGAGACTTGAATTGCAATCTTCATTGACTTCTTGGAGGCAGATACAAGTACAGGTGCACAAGAGAAAGAGGGAGTACCTTGTGTAGGAAAGGTACTCTGGTTTAAAAACCCTGCTTTTCCATCTTCTTCTTTTGTTCTTTCTTCACTACTACTCTTGCCACCCCATCATCAGATTCATCATCACTAACCTCCTCTATTTTTGTTGTTGGTTCTTCAGCAGAAACCATCTTGACACGAGGTGTGTCCTTGATGGTAGTGGGTAAAGAAGAAGAAGAAGTGGGGAAATTTGGGCAGGCCATATTGATATGACTAGGTTTTCAGCATCTAAAACACAGTCTATTCTTGATGCAAAAGGCTCTTCCTGCTTCAGTCAGGTGTCCCTTCTTTACAGCATCAACATCCATTGCATTTGGATCTTTCTCCAGCTTGGACATTGTAGAGGAGGGCATGGGAGTCCAGGCATATGTGCAAGGATTTTTTTGCCATTGTTCTATAGAGTGGGCATGCTCCATGGTTCCTTGGAAGTAAGCAGCTTTAATATACCACTCAGCAATAGTAGAGGGGATTATATCCAGGTTATGGATATAACAGGAGAGGTAGAATGCAAGTCCTGTTTCAAAGTAACTGATGAGGACATTGTCATTAGTGATTTTAGCCATGATAATGCAGTTCTGAAACTCAGCAGTGTATTCAGTGAGGAAAGACATCCATTCACCTTTCTTTCCCTGCTTCATCTGTGTGTTAGCCAGCCAGTAAATGGCAGCATTAATTGTGTCCTGTTGTTGGAAAACTTTCAGGAACATAGAGGTGAAATGGGAAAACTTTCCCATGGTAACAGTTGTTCCAGAAATACACTTCTTCCAGTATGTTGCAGCCCACAACAGTGCTGGCTCTTTGGTCATAAATAAAAGGGCAAATGCAATCTTCTTTTTATCAGAGTTGTAGACCACACTGTTGACAAAGAGATAGAACTGGACTATATCCAGCCAGTTCTTGGCCTTGGATCAGTTGCCATCAAAGTGCTCAGGGGCACCAAGATGAAGTTCCATAGGCTTAGTGGTGGAAGTGAAGGAGCCAAACATAACAACAGGTGGAGAGGGTCAAGGAAGGATAAATGTGGGTTGGCATCAGATGGAAGTAGGAGAGGGTGAAGTCTGGGCTTGAGAGATCTGTAAAGAAGAGGAGAGTTCATGCATAAGGTCATGGTCTTCTCATACTTCTTCTTGAGAGGGGACAAGAATGTCTGTGAGCATATCTTCTGGTATGGAAGGGTGATCCAGAGGGGAGGGGTTCTCAGGTTTTAAAGTGGACTCAAGAGGATCTGAGGTAGAGGTACAAGGCTCACCCCAGAGAGAATCAAACAGTGAAGGTTGTTTGGGCAGAATGGTGGGAGTGAACTATAGCAATGATAGCCACAAGTAGAAAATGCTACTTCTTTTGTTACACTAGGCCTGGGTAGGGACAGGCATAGACCTTGCTGTGGATGAAGTGGATAAAGCAAACCAAAGGTAAGCTTCAAGACAAGTGAAAAGCAACAAACAAAGTATTATGCCTTAATGGTACCAGCTATACTTTCAGGGGTGTGCTGAGATCAGATGCTTATGATCCTCTGGTTAAGTGCCAGGACACAAGTAGTGGATTCCAGGTATGTAGGTACAAGGAGTAGTGGAGATGTGAGAACTGTAAGGTGATTGCAAGATAGAAGTAGCATGAGGAAAAAAAGGACAGGAAGTATGCTACTTTATAGTACAGTTAATAGAGTTGAAGCGGAGATAGAATGAGTAATCATGCTGACAAATGATGAGTAAGATATCTGTGTGGAAACAGATGGAAACAGATGGAACAATTATAAGTCAGCTAATTAAGAGATAGAAGGCCCAGGCAAAGGGCATAACAAGAGAGCAGTCTAGACAAGGCTAGAGTGCGAGAAGAGCAGAAACTGTAGTGGAAAGTAAACATGGAAGCACCAAAGGTGTGAGAAGAGTGGAAGCTATGATAGGAGAAAAAAGAAAAAGAAGAGAGAAAAAAGGAAATGTAATAGCATTATTGTGAGAGAACTCTGCTATCTTTATCCATTCTGCCCAAGTTTCTTGCTTCTTTGCCACAAAGGTACACAAGTACTGTTCCAACTCATGATTTATCCTTTCCATTTGACCATCTGTTTGAGGATGAAACAAAGTAGAAAGTTTTTAATGTATGCCAAGGGAGTGACATAACTCTTGTGTAAAAGCCAATGCAAACTGAGGTCCCCTATCTGAAACAATAGAAAATGGCAAGCCATGTCTTGACCAAACATGGTCATGAAATAGTTTAGCTAAATCAGATGAAGAAGTGGTTGTATAACAAGGAATAAAGACCACTTCCTTTGAAAATTGATCTACTACCACTAGAATAGCATCAAAACCATTAGACTTTGGTAAACCAGTAATAAAGTCTGTAGAAATGTCTGTCCAAGGTTTAGAAGGAATGAGTAATGGAAGAAGTTTGCCTGCTGGTGCTTTTTGTGAACCCTTCATAAGGGACCCTAAGTCTCTTAACTTACTTCACAACTTAACATTGTATCTCTTGTTGGAAAAAGCCCTATGGCCTATTCTGAACCTCTGATAGTCTCCAACCCCTCTGTAAATCAGGGCATTCAGTACCAGCATAAGGGCACACCACATAAGATAAAGCCAAGCCCCATCCATTTCAGAGTTATCTGGAGTACCCCCAGAGTATGTTACAACATTCATAACAATAGCACTGGATACACTGTCCTATGGCTATTAAACACTGTCTAATAGACTGTGTGCATTGCCATTAGGCTGTTTATGCATTTCTGTTGCATAGCAAAATAATTGACTCAATAAGTCCCTATTTTAAATTATCCATATTTTAATCAATTTTGATCAGAATTGTATAATTCTGGTATTTTTATATAGCCCTGATCAACTACTATTAGTTATCAACTTACACTTTAGAATTATTTATTTGTTCTTGTTGTGGAGTTATTCTATAAACATTGAAAAAGTGCTGAACATTGATTTAATTTTTTGAGTCACTGTAAGAAAACTATCTCACCTCAGTTTCATGTAAATGAAAACTGAGGTGTAATAAGTGAAAACATTGCATCAAGGCTGCCATGATTACATAAGACATGTTCGACATAACAACATAAAGTAAATAAAAGTGAGGTTGGATGAACAAACAGATAAAGAGAAAAGATGGGGAATCCAATGTCTAGAAAATCATTTGATAGAAATAAGAAATTCCAACAACATTTATGTTGAAACTGCAGAACACTACAGGATACTTGTAGTCACCAAGTATCCTAAGGTAACTAATGGTCCGATGTAACTGTTAGCTTATGTAAGCGGGAGATCGTAGGTAATCAACATATTTTTTTCCAAAACCATGATGTATGCATTTCTAGACAATTGCCATACACTCCTCAAGACTCTCCGAAACTTGGTTCATATTCAGCAGATCCCTGAGACAGAAACACCTTATGCACAATACCTCAATGCACAGGTAAAGTTTGGCAGTACTGCAAATGCTGAGCATATGATATGGGAATGCGGGAAGGAGGTTCCGGACTTGCAACAAGAACTTGCTCGATCGTCCTAGGTTGGGTTGGTCATGTAGCATCCAGCGGGTAGGGAGATGGGTCCTTCCATAGGTTAGTACATGTTGGTAAGAATTGTCCAGACTCGGTCGAGTATACACCACTGGAAGTTGGCCGCCATCGGAACGATCGTGTGCGGTGAGCAGACACGATAGGATTGAATAATATAGTGATAAAATTACCTAGCAGCCAGCCTGGTCTTCAACAAATGACCCACTCACCTAGGCATGTGGTGTGGACAACAGACACTTGTTCGAGGCTGAGGCCACAGTCGGATATGTTGTGCATGGGTGAATTAAATAGTTGCGACCAGTGTCCTGCTTACGAACCCACAAAGCGTTACCTGACCACATGTACACCGGCACTCTTCACTGTCGTAGCTGAACTGGGGGGTATATGAAGTGGACATGATCGGGCCCGATGGCCTGTCTCACCACAAACCGATTTTATTTAGAACAACTCTTCAAAAAAAAAAACACAAAATAACGAACAGATTGCATTTTCAGATGTACCATATTGGTAGTTGGTTCCCTGTAATGTCGCCGCCGCTGTGTTGTGAGTCTTGCCTCTAACCATTACCCGGAAAGACGTGAAGTAGAAAGACACACGAACCACGTGCGCCGAGTCTATTGTGCGAGACTCACACCTGAGATATGGATATCTTCCCGGATCCTACATGATCCGCAAGGGAGCGTGGAGTAAAACTACTAGGTAACTCTGCTCCGGTGTTTATTTCGCTTCAAAAGACTAATGGGCGCGGCCAAAAGAAAAAAAAAAGGAGAAAAAGAAGAGAAAATGGGAATGGGTGTGGGTGTGGGCATGATCAAAAGAAGAAAAAACTGAGAGGGACCGTGAAGTTCTGTGATCATATGCATATGACTCAGGTTGTAATCCAAACCAACCACTTTAAACGTTGCCTTATGAACACCACGGGCGCGCTGATAGGCATTGGTCTTGGGGCCGGGAGAGTGAATTAATAGGTCAGAGGGGTCATCAAACACTCAAGTGGAACGTATCCCTCACTAGGATCATTAATAGCGGTATCTTGGGTGTTTGGGTCAGTATTGCCTGGGTCTTGGTTCACCGGCATAGTGAGCGCCAATGCACAGAACGAAAAAGCAACGAGCAACGAGCGCCTGAAGTACATCCTGCCTGCACAAGTCGACGAAGGTTAGGCATTGTTACCCACACACAGTCGAAGGACCAGTACCCACTATGAACGGGAATGAACGAGGTAGCTCTAGTGGAGCAAAGGGGGTTACCACTGGCCATTTTATATGTCTCCATGGTTCGCCTGGGAAGTGTATGGGACATCACATGAAGGGACTTGTCATGGACTCGTGTTTTGCCTGTCACATCACTCCCTTCTTGGCTGTGGCCCGCCAGTGCGGCAATTGCCTTTGCTCTGCATTATCAGCAAGACCGACACTCACTGTGGCGAATGTGTCAAACCCTAATGGAAATCAGAGCTGATCAAACTTTGATACGGATTCTATAAGGAATGTCCCCGAAAATTATTGAACTGCGCCAGTCGTCTTATTGATCATGCTGCCATGCGGGACTTGGCAGCTGGTTGATAACACGGCGTTTTAAGAATGCTCCATATAGAGATGTGGCGGGCAATCTTGTCGCCTGTCCCACCAGTGAACTGAGCTTGCTGTGGGACGCAATTTTGCCAATTTGCCAACTCCCTACAAGCTATTGACAGTCCACGCAATCCGTATCAAATCACATGTATCGAATATGAGCTGGTCATGTGATGCTACATTCTGTTACGTGTCAGAACCTGACAGCTGTCCAACGGACGCATCTGCCAACGTACCTGCTCGTTTCGGACCGTCACTTCTGTTGGGAGGTTGGAGTTTGCAGAGGCACTACTATCATGTCACCCTTAGTGCAAACTGCATATGCAATGCAAATGTTCAGAACACTACATTTCACATATCCTGTAGGCTCGAAAAAATTAAGGGAGGTAGGTACACATGTATTCAAATGTTGGTCAAGAAATCGGCAGGAGTTAAGAGGAATGATGTGCTACAATCTGTCAATATCTGTCAAAGTCAGTGAGTATATTGACCTTTCAGCCCAGATCTGAGAGATCCTGCTTCTAATTTGGAGAACTGAAACCAGGAGGTTGTGAATAAGTCCCTGTACATTCTCTCTAGCAAATATAAGAGGATACTGGCCACCTGATGAAGCTGCAGAATTAATTATTGATGAGCATGTCAATGTAGATTGTCACACTTGGCACATCTGTGACAAATTTGAATCTCCTCCTTGGCATCAGAAGCTAAGCATAGGGAACCTGCAAGGCCATTAGGTTTGGAGTCTACAATAGCAGCACCCAACATGGTCACCATCACACATACAATGCCATGCTCCCAAAAGTCTCAGAAACACAGGCATGTAGAGGCTAAGACAGCCTTTGAAGCAAAATGTAATGAAGCTTGTTAAGCACTTTGCAATGGTTTCTGCAGGACTCTAGCCACAGCTACAAGGAAATTTCAGATTCCATACCATACCCTTTGTCAGTGTTACAGACAGCTTGTTGCTCCTTGTTCAGTTGAAAGCAAAAGCTAAGCAGACTGGAAAGGTTGAGATGGCAGGGCAACAATGGGTTAATGACTTTCTCAAATGTTATCCTGATTTCAAGCTGGCATGATCAACAGGGCTTGATTCTCAACATGCCCAGATGTTCAACTTCACAGTTGTACATTATCATTTCAAACTCCTTGACAACTTCTTGAAAGCAGGGAGAATTTGGCTGCTGCCCTTGCACTTCCTGAGATTGGAAAGAAAAAAGATATTCTTGCATGAATCACTGCTTACTTTGACAGATTCCTGCAACTGAAACTTGATATCTGCTTCAAGGAGCTTTTTTCCTCTACATAAGATCAATAACATCCTCATACAGATAATGATCTTGTAATTGGACCATCTACCAACCAACATCATGTAGAAATCCCTGATGCACCCACAACAGCTGGTATCAGCACCTCCAGTCTCAACAATATTCCCTTGAACTATTTACAATTTCAGTCCCTACATCATCCAATACTATATATGATGACTTCTCAGGTGCTATACCTTACTACTCACAGCCATAGTATATCTACTACTTGTTCTGTAACCTTTTGAATTTTCATCTGAGTCCTCGGGTTTCTTGCCTTTGTCCTGTTGCAGCATTGTATGCTGATAATGTCAGAGGCTGTCCGTAAGTGCCGGATGCATGACCCGGTGTGACGAAGAGTTTGCATAAAAAGACGGCAAAAATCGGAATCAGTCTACACGCTGAATGTATACCGGAAAAAATCAGGAAAAATGTGTAGTAGATGGAGCACCATGGTCTGAATTCACATATTGAACCCGAGGATAGTAAGTGTCCTTGTGAAGATGTTAGAACGAAAATAGTGATTTTTTTGCACGAAGGGTGACATGACAGTAGTAGCACATGGAGGGCCACATGAGTGTTAATTTTAAATAATTGTGTAAAGTATCTCACCTCAGTTTCGTATGGACGAAAGACGGAAGTCCACTTAGCAAAAAGATCCGTCCTAGTGAATGATCGTGACCATGTAAGGTACTCGACGGACTCAGAAGAAAGGAACGCAGAGCATATGATGAATGACAACAACTTCCGTGTGTCCGAATACTCTCCTATCCCCATTGATGTGACTTTGGATCACATGCTGTTCTTGTTCGTCCCCATGACTGGACGTATTCCGTATCCTGTTTCAGCACCACGTCTTTGGCTATCATCGCAGAGCAGCCAGGCCCATCCGCAAAACGGTCGAACTGTGTCTAACTCGATCGAATTGCGTCCAACTTGAAGTTGGGCTGAACCGCCGTCAGGTGACAGGCCATCGTCAGCTCATATGACGCAGCCATAAATTGTATCGGCGACGACTGGTGTGATGGCACCATGCCAGCGAGGTCATGGATCAGATTACAGGTCCCTTCATCCAGTCCCACAGTATCACAGAGGGAGTACGACGTCTCACGCAACCCGAGACGTACCGCTGATACTGGAACATAAACGTATGCCCGAGAGCGCTACTGAAGGAGCGAACGAGCTCGCGACCGGCAGTGAAATGGATAGTAGCAGGGGAGCGAGCGAGATGGCATAGAACGACCACACCACAAATACATTTCGAACGATGTCGAACCCCACAACGGTACGAGGATCAATCCAGTCAGCACCTGTTACACACACACAATCACTACGTAGCACAAATGGAAAACGGACAAAACACCATGGAACTGACAAATCAAGTCATGATATATAGAACAGATGTACTCACACCCACACACCGACCGGTTTCGCGCCAAAGATATCGAGTATAGATCCATCATCCCAGTCAGTCATCTCCTCTGACCACGATCGATAATACCTCTTCCTCTTCCTCCTCTTCTTCGTCTGAATCCATGATCGAGTCAAACGTCGTATTTCCACCGCGCATCAATATTGGCTCCGGCTCAGGTGCACTGTCCGTCGTGTGTTAGACCAAAACGAAAGATGACGAACGACAGATGTGAGAAACATACCGGGCGCGTGCACCCCGTCGTTTTGGCACAGGCGTCGCTTCTTCC